>JAAAWM010011571.1:0-87190 GCA_036873465.1 Thinopyrum obtusiflorum
CACGTGCCCTGGACAGCGATGCATGCGGCGCCATGTAGGCAGGCAGGCAGCTGAGGTGGCGCGGTGGTAGGGTCTTCACGAAGATCTGCATGCCGCCATGCAGGCACTTGCCGATCTGGCCTGGAAGCAGCATGTTGCCACGCAGGTGCCAGTCCAGCTAGTTGGGCTGGCAGCTGCATGCGAGCGGCGGCGGAGACTTGGCTGGTGCGGGCCTGGCAGTGGCCTCGCTGATGTCCTCGGCAAGGGCCCTGCCGGGGGCCCAGCAAGGGTCTTGCCGTGGCGCGCAGTCGTCCCCGACAAGGATCTTGCCGGGGGTCTTGTGGCTTTCCTCGGCAGGGATTCCGCCGAGGGTCGCCGTCTTCTGGTTCTCATCTGGATCTCACATATCTATGGTCTTGACAAAGATCTGCATGCCACCACAGAGGTGCCTCCCGAGCCCTGGCCCAATCGTAGCCGGTTGGGTTGGAACCTGCGGCTCAAGGGCGGCTCGCTCTGTTGGTGTTTGGGCGTGCTGCCCCGGCAAGGGTCTTGCCGGGGGAAACTGCTCCGTCCGTCTGCTTCTTTGTGTTCTTGGCTTTGGCGTTGCCTTGATCGTCTTGTGTTGGGCTTCGGCTTCTCTCCGGCTTCCCTCCTTTGTCCTGCTACGTGTGGCCGTGGCGCATGGCTCTGACTGCCCGTGCACAAGTAAAGGGGTACAAAGGTGCGCCCCTACTTTTGTACACCGACAGCCGGCTGCACTCCCAACAACCGGGATTTAGATCCCACCGGAGAGGTGGGGGCCGCTATGGGGGCAACGCCGGACTGTCTTTCGGCCAAGGGTTCGGAAGACATGTCCGTTACCAACTCAAAAGTAGAGAGCGCCATGAATCATCGGCGCTGCAGGGCTGTCTTACGAGACCCCAAGTTCTCAGAAGAGGCATTCAATGCCTTCAGTTCGGCGGACGCATACATCCGAGCTGCTCGAGATGGGCTTAGAAAAGCCACAAAGCAACATTTGACAGATGTGCAGGTAAGTTTTTCCTTCGTCCGAAAAGGATAACCATATGCCCATAGCCCCCGAGACTGAAAGCAGTTGGTACAACTAATTTAAGGATCATTGTATAACCAGGTCCTTAGTCGTCAGATCCTTCAACGGCAAGCACAACCTTGCCCTTGCGTTTCCTATTGCGACGCCGGCCCTTCTTCGTCGGGGCGGCGGTGTCTTCATCAGTAGAGTCAATTTCCGCGCCGGCGTCTTCGCCGGGGTACTTCCTTCCCTCTTCAGCCCGGGCGCACATATCGGTCAGAACATAGAGCTCGGCGACATCCTTAACCTTGGTCATTGCTAGCTCTTCGCGCATCTTGCGGTTGCGCACGTTCTAATGGAACGCGCTGATCACGGCGGCGGGATGAACGTCGGGGATGTTGTACTGCACCCGGCTGAATCTTTGGATGTACTTGCGCAGGGTTTCCCCTTCCTTCTGGGGAATGATATGTAGATCACTGGCCTGGCCATGAGCTTGGTGGCCTCCTGTGAAGGCGCCAATGAACTCATGGCACAGATCCGACCAAGAAGAAATGGAATCCGCCGGCAAGTGCATCAACCAAGACATAACATTGGGCTTCAGTGCCAGCGGGAAATAGTTGGCAAGCACCTTGTCATCGCGAGCTCCGGCAGCCTGCATCGCGATGGTGTAGATGCTGAGGAACTCGGATGGATGGGTCTTGCCAGTGTACTTCTCACCGACGTCGGGCTTGAACGTGCGGTGGGACGGCCACTGGAACTGCCGCAGCTCGCGGGTAAAGGCCGGGCAGCCCACCTCATAAGGTAGGCCGCCGGAGCCCCCCGGTGCTGGGTGGTCCATAGCGGGTCCCGCCCGCTTGTCCGATTAGTGGCGTGTATCACGCCGGCGCTCGATAGTGGTTCGAGCATCTTCGTGAGCTCGTTCTCGAAGAACTTGCCACTGGTCGCGGTGGGTCCGCGGGTCGGGTGACGCTATAGAGATGTTATCACAAGCGTCGTCACGACGGGCCGACGCCCGCGGCGGCTGGCGAGGAGGAGGAGAGTGCACCGTGACCGCAGCACCCCCGGTCCTCCCAGCGCTGGCATGTGGTGGCTCGGTGGAGCGCCGGCCCGAGGGTCCCGCCGGTCGTGGATCGTCTTTGTTGGCGACGGCGATGAGGCTCCGGATGGTGGCCCTCCACTCGTCGAGCTTCTCCGCAGCAGGAGGGAAGTCGAGGAGTAGCTGCGCGCGCACCAAAGCTTCTGCTGGTGTGGGTGGCGGTGACAGCTGCATGGACCGCGGCGCGCTTCGACTTCTAACCATGTTAGAAGGAGCTCCATCATGACCCAGCGGCTGCGCGCCATTTTGGCCAGCACTTCGGCAGGCATGCTGAACTCCTTCATCCCGCGGACGATGCACAGGGCTCTTCCCACGGCGGTGCCCAGGGTCACCGGCGTGGTGACGCTGCTCGCCGCGCACACCATGGGAAGAGCGCCCAGTGGTCGCCGGTGTGGGCGTCTTGGAGGTTGCTGCGCCACCCGTGGGTGGCACAACGACACTCCTGGGGGGGGGGGGGGGGGGGGGGGGGGGGGGGGGGGGGGGGGGAGGGCCCCGCGCCGCCTGCGGGGGGCCCAGCCCCGTCTTTGGATTTGGTGATGTGCGGCCCGTCGCCTGGCGCGCGAACGGCGCCGCTCGCCAGGCTCTGACTGCCAGGGCGATGCTGGTGCTCGCGGACCGTGGCTCGGGTTCTGTCCGCGACCAGGCCACTGCTCGCCCGTACTGGCACGGGCCGTTCGGCCCCCGACGAGCCGATCGTCGTGGCCGTCTTCTTCTTGGGAGCCATGGCGATGAAGAAACGCTAGGCTAATTACTAGACCAGATTCTCACAATTGCGCAACCCCTACCTGGCGCGCCAAAGATGTCGGTGTGGAACGACACCTATGGGATCACAAGAATCCCTACTATGGTTGCCGGGGCACAGGGTTGCAAGAAGAGCAGGATTAGTAATCAGCACAAGGATCGTTTACCCAGGTTCGGGCCACGAGGATGCGTAAAACCCTGGTCCTGCTTTGGTGGGTGTATTGAGTGTTCTTGAGCCCTTGAACTAGCTACGGTCGCTGAGTAGTTCCAAAGAGCCGAATCCTTCTCCAGTACACCATGGGCCTCCTTTTATAGTCGAAAGGGGCTGCCACAGTGGCACCCAGGAGGTGGAAAGGCGTACAGTACTGCAAGCTTATCGCCCGTATTACAGGACAAGACGCATTTAATGCGCCGCTGAGGTGTCCCCTAGCTTTATCGGGGACGGGAGCGAGGCCCGTCCCATCCGTCGCCGCTCCTCCTCGCTTCCACACGCGCCCTGGTCAGCGATGCATGCGGCGCCATGTAGGCAGGCAGGCAGCTGAGGTGGTGCGGTGGCAAAGTCTTCACGAAGATCTGCATGCCGCCACACAGGCGCTTGCCAATCTGGCCTGGAAGCTGCATGTTGCCACGCAGGTGCCTGCCCAGCTGGTTGAGCTGGCAGCTGCATGCGAACGGTGGTGGAGACTCGGCTGGTGCGGGCCTGGCAGTGGCCCTGCTGGCGCCCTTGGTGAGGGCCTTGCCGGGTGGCCCGGCAAGGGCCTTGCCATGGCGTGTAGTCGTCCCCGGCAAGGATCTTGCCGGGGGTCTTGTGGGTTTCCTCGGCAAGGATCTCGCCGAGGGTCGCCATCTTCTAGTCCTCATCTGATCTCATGTACTTATGATCTTGACGAAGATCTGCATGCCACCACAGAGGTGCCTCCCGAGCCCTGGTCCAACTGCAGTTAGTTGGGTTGGAACCCGCGGGCTCAAGGGTGGCTCGCTCTGTTGGTGTTTGGGCAAGTTGCCCCGGCAAGGTCCTTGCCGGGGCCGCGGAGGCCTGCCCCGGCAAGGGCCTTGCCGGGGGACTCCAGCCCGCCCCTTTGCTGTCTTGCGTTTCTGGTCTTAGCGTTGTCGTGGTTGTCTTGTGTTGGGCTTCGGCTTCTCTCCGGCTCCCCTCCTCTGCCTTGCTTAGTGTGGCTGTGGCGCGTGGCTCCGATTGCCCGCGCACAAGTAAAGGGGTACAAAGGTGTGCCCCTACTTTTGTACACCGACACGAACTAAACGTTTATTCATCTAAAGCAAAAGATTGAACTAAAATAAGTAAAGGCAAAAGATAGTGGGGGTGATACGATACCGGGGCACCTCCCACAAGCTTGGCGGAAGCCAAGGGGAGTGCCCATACCCGATACTCAATTTTTTTTTGGTGATGAAGAAGGTGGTGGTGATGAAGTAGAGCCGATCTCGTCCTCGGGTTTCCATGGCAGAGGTCCACCATCATAGGAGGAAAAGTGAGTCTCACGGGTCCTGCAACTGGCAGCCAAACTCATACCTTTAAACCTCGCCTCATATTCAAAGACTTGGTTTTGGAGATCGTAGATCTGGCTCTGGAGGAACTTGATTTGCTCGTTGAGGGTGAAGTCGATGTCTTTCATGGACTTGCCATCCACCTTGAGATCACGGGTGTAGTCCCCGATCATGAGGTGATTGGCACTGAGTCCACGTTCCACCATCCCCTTGCACCGGAAGACCTCCTGCTCCATAGCTTCAAGCCTGGCCTCCACGGTTCCCGTCCCCTTGGGACCTTGCACATCGCGGATGTGAAGCACCCCCTCATGCATCTGGATGACCTGAGGGTGTTGCACCACCTCCCGCAAATATGGGTTGATGACGTTCTTGAAGTACTTGTCCTTGGAGGAGCTTGAAGCGGCCATGGTAGATGGGATCTAAACAGCAAGGAAAAGAAAACATAAGATTTCTCTGCGATATGGTGGTCAATAGGTTCGGGGGGTATATAAAGATTTTTTATCTTGGGAAACAAGCAAACTGTAGAAAAACGGAGTCCGGAAGGTACACGAGGTGGGCACAACCCACCTGGGCGCGCCTGGGCGTGCCCTGGTATCTTGTGCTCACCAGGGTGACCTTCCTGGTTGTTTCTTATTTTTATAATTTTTGTTATATTCCAAAGCTGACAAAGAATATTTTTGCGGATTTTTCGGAGTCTGTTTACTTACCGTATCACGTACCTCCTCTTTTTCATGATTCTAGAGTGTTCCGGAAGGACTCTTTTATGTGTTCTTCCGGTGTCATAGTTTGGATAATATTACTTTCAACATTAATGGGCGTACCTGAGATATAATGTTTTATTCGTTCCCATTAAAAACCTTCAGGTTAGTACCTTCGGCATTATTTATTTTGATAGCTCCAGACCGATAAACCTCCTCGATAACATAGGGTCCTTCCGATTTGGAGAGGAGTTTTCGTGCAAAGAATCTGAAATGAGAGTTGTACAAAAGAACATATTCTCCAACTTTAAACTCACGCTTTTGGATTCTTTTATGATGCCATCTTTTAACTTTTTCTTTATATAACTTGGCATTTTCATAAGCTTGGGTTCTCCATTCATCTAATGAGCTAATATCAAATAACCTCTTTTCACCGGCAAGTTTGAAATCATAGTTGAGTTCTTTGATTGCTCAATATGCTTTACGTTCTAACTCAAGAGGTAAATGACAAGCCTTTCCATAAACCATTTTGTAAGGAGACATACCCATAGGATTTTTATATGTTGTTCTATAAGCCCAAAGTGCAGCATCCAATTTCTTAGACCAATTCTTCCGGGACCTATTGACAGTCTTTTGCAAAATTAACTTTATTTCTCTATTGCGAAGTTCAACTTGACCACTAGACTGAGGATGATAAGGTGATGCAATTCTATGGTTAACATCATACTTGGCAAGCATTTTATGGAAAGCGCAATGAATAAAGTGTGAACCACCATCAGTCATTAAATATCTAGGGACTCAAAACCTTTGGAAAATAACTTCCTTAAGCATTTTAATAGAGGTTTTGTGATCAGCACTACTGGTTGGAATAGCTTCTACCCATTTAGTAACATAATCAACAGCAACCAAAATATGTGTATACCCATTAGAGGAAGGAAAAGGTCCGATGTAATCAAATCCCCAAACATCAAATGGTTCAACAGCAAGTGAATAATTCATAGGCATCTCTTGACGCTTACTGATATTACCTATTCTTTGGCATTCATCACAAGATAAGACAAACTTACAGGCATCCTTGAAGAGAGTATGCCAATAATATCCGGACTGCAATACCTTATGCGCAGTTCTGTCTCCAGCATGATGCCCTCCATAAGCTTCGGAGTGACATTCCCGTAGGATTTGTCCATGTTCATGCTCAGGTACACAACGTCTAATAATACCATCTAGTCCTTCTTTATAAAGATGTGGGTCATCCCAAAAGTAGTGTCTTAAATCATAGAAGAATTTTTTATTTTGTTGGTATGTAAAGCTAGGTGGTAAATATTTAGCAACAATGTAATTAGCATAGTCAGCATACCAAGGAGTGTTATGAGAAACATTTATTGCAGCCAACTGCTCATCAGGAAAACTATCATCAATAGGTAGTGGGTCATCAAGCACATTTTCAAGCCTAGACAAGTTATCAGCTACGGGGTTCTCAGCTCCTTTTCTATCAGTGATATGTAAATCAAATTCTTGTAACAAGAGAACCCATCGAATAAGTCTAGGTTTAGCATCTTTCTTTTCCATAAGATATTTTATATCAGCATGATTAGTGTGAACAATTACTTTTGAATCAACAATGTAAGATCTAAATTTATCACAAGCAAACACCACTGCTAGGCATTCTTTTTCAGTAATAGCATAATTTCGTTGAGCACTGTCTAGAGTTTTACTAGCATAATGAATAACGTTTAGTTTCTTATCAACTCTTTGTCCTAGAACAGCACCAATAGCATAATCACTATAGCATCACACATAATTTCAAAAGGCAAGTTCTAGTCAGGTGGTTGAACAATAGGTGCAGAAATTAAGGCTTTCTTGAGTGTTTCCAAGGCTTCTAAACAATCATCATCAAAAACAAAAGGAACATAATTTTGCAAAAGATTTGTGAGGGGCCTAGAAATTTTAGAAAAGTCTTCGATAAATCTCCTACAGAAACCAGCATGACCTAAGAAACTACGAATACCTTTGATGTCTTTAGGACATGGCATTTTCTCAATTGCATCAACCTTAGCTTTGTCCACTTCAATACCTCTTTCAGAAATTTTATGGCCCAAAACAATTATCATTCTTATCATTTGGAACAACGGTAATGCCTCCTTTCTTAGGGACACAATGAACATGACTTACCCATCTACTATCAGCTATGGGATAGATTATACCTGCTTCCAGAAGTTTTAATATTTCCGTTCTTACCACTTCCTTCATCTTCGGATTTAACCGACGTCGGTGATCAACAATGGGTTTAGCATCAGGTTCCATATTAATCTTGTGTTGACATAGAGTGGGACTAATGCCCTTTAGATCATCAAGAGTATATCCAATAGCAGCTCGGTGCTTCGTTAGAACTTTCAATAATCTTTCTTCTTCATGTTTTGAAAGGTTAGCACTAATAATAACAGGATATATATTCTTTTCATCAAGATAAGCATATTTCAAAGTGGCTGGCAATTGTTTTAATTCAAACACAGGATCACCTTTAGGTGGAGGAGGACCTCCTAGAGTTTCAATAGGCAAATTGTGTTTAAGAATAGGACGTTGTTCAAAGAAAATCTCATCTATTTCATTTCTTTCATGCATATGTAAATCATTTTCATGGTCTAGCAAATGTTGTTCTAGTGGATCAGTAGGCGGCACATCAATAGAAGCTAGACCAATTATTTCATCCTTACTAGGCAATTCTTTTTTATGAGGTTTTCTACTAAACTTGGAAAAATTAAACTCATGAGACTCATCACCAAAGCTGACACCGACTGTTTGTTTCTTACAATCTATTCTAGCATTAACGGTGTTCAAGAAAGGTCTACCAAATATAATGGGACAGAAGTCATCTTGTGGAGAACCAAGAACAAGAAAATCAGTAGGGTATTTTATTTTCCCATACAAGGCTTCAACATCTCTAACAATCCCAATTGGTGAAATAATATCTCTATTAGCAAGTTTAATAGTAACATCTATGTCTTCTATTTCTGCGGGTGCTATGTCATTCATCATTTCCTGATATAAGGTAAAAGGAATAGCACTCACGCTAGCACCTATGTCGCATAAACCATGATAACAGTGATCTCCTATTTTAATAGAGACAACGGGCATGCCAACAACGGGTCTATGATTATTCGTTTTATTAGGTTTGACAATTCTAGTAGCTTCATTACAGAAGTAAATAACATGCCCATCTATATTTTCTTCCAGGAGATCCTTAACCATAGAAACACTAGGTTCTACTTTGATTTGTTCATTAGGTTTAGGTGTTCTAATATAACTTTTGTTAACCACAGTTGAAACTTTAGCATGTTCCTTTATCCTAATAGGGAAAGGTGGTTTCTCAATGTAAGCAGTAGGAACAACTGCATCAACATTATAAATAATAGTTTCCTCTTTAGCTAGTACCGGTTCTTTTTCTTCTTTAATAGGTGGGTGATATTTGAACCAGTTCTCCTTAGGGAGATCAACATGAGTAGCAAATGATTCACAAAAAGAGGCTACTATCTCAGAGTCAAGTCCAAATTTAGTGCTAAACTTTTGAAAAGCATCGGTATTCATAAAAGATTTAACACAATCATATTCAAGCTTAATACCTGACTCTTTACCTTCATCGAGTTCCCAATCTTCAGAGTTGCGTTTAATTCTTTCCAAACGATCACACCGGAATTCAATAGTCTTCTTCATAAAAGAACCAGCACAAGAAGTATCACGCATGGATCAATCATTATGAGAAAGCCGAGCATAACAATTATGGATAATAATGTCTCTTGAGAGCTCATGATTGGGGCATGAATATAATATTGACTTAAGCCTCCCCCAAGCTAGAGCGATACTTTCTCCTTCACGAGGCCAAAAGTTATATATGTAATTCCGCACGATAAACTAGATGCATAGGATAATTTTTTTGGTGGAACTCCAATTTCAATCGATTCCAATTCTAGGATCCAATATCATCGCATAGCCTATACCATGCCAATACTTTTCCCTTCTAAGATAAAGGGAAAACCTTCTTCTTAACTTCATCTCCGGGTAAACCTGCAAGCTTAAACAATTCACAAATTTGTTCCACATATATCAAGTGCATATCAAGATGTTCGGTCCCATCTCCTGCATAAGGGTTAGCTAGCAGTTGTTCTATCATACCCGAAGGAATTTCATATTCAATATTTTCAGTAGGTGCAGTAGGTTGATGGTAGCTAATTGTGGTTCCGGTCGAGGTGAAGATACCCCGAACAAACCCCTCAAAGGATTATTTTCCATAGTAACAAGTGACAGTAAATTTCAGCACACTATATAAATGTTTCCTTACCAAATTCCACTTACCAAAGGCGCTTCACTCCCCGGCAACGGCGCCATAAAATAGCCTTGATGACCCACAAGTATAGGGGATCAATTGTAGCTCTTTTCGATAAGTAAGAGTGTCAAACCCAACGAGGAGCAGAAGGAAATGACAAGTGGTTTTCAGCAAGGTAATGTCTGCAAGTGCTGAAATTGTAAGTAACAGAGTAGTTTGATAGCAAGATAATTTGTAACGAACAAGTAACGATAATAGTAACAAAAGTGCAGCAAGATAGCCCAATCCTCTTGAGCCAAAGGACATGCCAAAATGGTCTCTTATCGTAAGCAAAGCGTTCTTGAGGGTACACGGGAATTTCATCTAGTCACTTTCATCATGTTGGTTCGATTTGCGTTCGCTACTTTGATAATTTGATATGTGGGTGGACCGGTGCTTAGGTGTTGTTCTTACTTGAACAAACCTCCTACTTATGATTAACCCCCTCGCAAGCATCCGCAACTACGAGAAAAGTATTAAGAATAAATTCTGACCATAGCATTAAACTTTTGGATCCAAGCAGTCCCTTACGGAATAGCGCATAAACTAGGGTTTAAGCTTCTGTCACTCTCGCAACCCATCATCTAATAACTACTCCACAATGCATTCCCTTAGGCCCAAATATGGTGAAGTGTCATGTAGTCGACATTCACATGACACCACTAAGGGAATCATAACATAAATACTATCAAAATATCGAACACATATCAAGTTCACATGATTACTTGCAACATGATTTCTCCCGTGACCCCAAGAACAAAAGTAACTACTCACAAATGATAATCATGCTCAAGATCAGAGGGGTATTAAATAGCATAATGGATCTGAACATATAATCTTCCACCAAATAAACCATATAGTAATCAACTACAAGATGTAATCAACACTACTAGTCACCCACAAGCACCAATCTATAGTTCCGGTACAAAGGTTGAACACAAGAGATGAACTAGGGATTGAGATGAGATGGTGCTGTTGAAGATGTTGATGGAGATTGCCCTCCCCAAGATGGGAGAGTTGTTGGTGATGATGATGACGATGATTTCCCCCTCCGGGAGGGAAGTTCCCCCAGCGGAATCGCTCCGCCAGAGGGCAAAAGTGCTCCTGCCCAAGTTCTGCCTCGAGACGGCAGCACTCCGTCCCGAAAGTCCTCCCCTTATTTTATATATGTCAAAATGAATTATATACCAGAAGATGGGCATCGAAGGTGGGCCGAGGGGAGCACAACCCACCAAGGCGCGCCTGGGCTCCCTGGCGCGCCCAGGTGGGTTGTGCCCACCTGGTGGGCCCCCTCTGGTACTTATTGGCTCCAATATTCCTCATATATTACATAAAAATTCTCCGTAAAGTTTCAGCTTGTTTGGAGTTGTGCGGAATAGGTAGCTTGACGTAGCTTTTCCAGGTCCAGGTTTCCAGCTGCCGGAATTCTCCCTCTTTGTGTGTACCTTGCATATTATGAGAGAAAAGACATTATAATTACTCCAATAAGCATTATTATACATAAAAACAATATAAATAACAGTAGGAAAACATGATGCAAAATGGACGTATCAGCTGCCGGTAGGGGGAGGCGCGCGGGGGGGGGGAGATACTGAGGAAATTTGATGTGTGGGGATGTGGTTGGAGGAATAAATTCTGAAATCGTGCGCCTAATGCAAATTTCGCTGCGAAACTTGAAACTTGGGCGGGGGAAACACACAACACAGACGAAGCGTGTAAAATACTCGTGTGCGAGAAAACAGGAAATTGGCAGGTCCCATCTCCAAAAAAATGTACACGTGTAGTTTATATTTTTTTTTGGTCAATGGTACGCCTGGTTTATTAGGAAACATCGCACAGGTAACTGACTTATGGATCAGTAACGCAAAAAAACGCACACGGGTACGGCATAGAAACCATGTGTTTTGTGATCTTCTAATGATTAACGCAAAAAAAACGGGCACACATGCTAATCAACGCTCAAAGCCCTCAAAGGACGCTCTTACCGCCATTGTACGTTAATACTACAAACTTAAAGTACTACTGGTAATTTGCTATAATACTACAAACTTAAACTATTTCTCACATGCTGCCATTGGGGCATGCTGGCCAGACGCTGGCGTTCTCCTTCCCGGCCTTGTAGGCGGCAGCCCACCGTGCTTCGATCTCCGCCAAGCTCTCCTCACCACGGCGTGCGGCCTCTTCTTTCTTGCGGCGGCGGGACTCTCTTTTCTTGACTGCTTTCTGCCTTCTCCGCTCCTTCTGTGCGGCTTTGGCCGCCTCTAGATCCACCGCCCATTCGGCCATGGCAGCCTCATAGTCCGCCGGCGGCGATGAACTCAGCGCGGCGAGATGCCATCGCTTCCTTACCATGTGTGCAGTCGCGGGCGGTGAGGAACGCGGCACGGCGGGATGCCGTCGCTTCCTTACCAGTTACTGTGCGCCACGGTGCCATGAACAACGCTTGGAGAGAGCTCTGGGACGGAGGGGCCAGACAACCATACAGTGCGGTGGTATTTAAGAGCTCAACGACAAACAACAAAGGAAATTTGGCTTTCCTTACAATTTTGCTTGTTCATTATCGCACACGGTTCATCTCCGTCGCTTCCGTAAATAGTGTGCACTAAACCTATTGTGTGTTGCATTATGATTGGCCGGAACCCCAGCCACGCGGATCGCGCGTGTGCACCGTAGGATGCGCAGCGATCGAACGGCAATCCATGTCCCTCACATCACACCCGTGCAGCTGTAGCTGGATTGGATTTATATGCGCTAAATGCCTAGAAAATGCACATAATCCCCTAAATATGGTAAATGAGCCCGAAAAAATGTCAAATTTGAACACGGTGATTTGCAGGGTGTATGTTCGTCATAGAAAAAAAAACTCCAGGGTAAGGAACGAAGAAAATTTGGATTCCCCTTCAATCTTGGTCATTTCCCTCTCGAAGGGCATGGTGAGGTCATGCCATGGCACCAGGCCAGGCGTCATGTTTTTCAAGCATTTATTTCATTTTTTCTATGGTTGAAAACCCAATAAACAAACGTTTGTGGTTGACTATTGCCACACATTTCATCGAAATATCTGTCCATTCCTTGTAAAAGGCATGAGAATTTACTAAATGGCACGAGCATGGTTTTCCAGGATGTTCTTGTGCACCCTTTCATGCACCGATTGTTTGAACTTGAATTATGTGCATTAATGCCTAGAAAATGCACATAATCCCCTAAATATGGTAAATGAACCCGGAAGGGGGGGGGGGGGGGGGGGGGGGGGGGGGGGGGGGGGGGGGGGGGGGGGGGGGGGGGGGGGGGGGGGGGGGGGGGGGGGGGGGGGGGGGGGGGGGGGGGGGGGGGGGGGGGGGGGGGGGGGGGGGGGGGGGGGGGGGGGGGGGGGGGGGGGGGGGGGGGGGGGGGGGGGGGGGGGGGGGGGGGGGGGGGGGGGGGGGGGGGGGGGGGGGGGGGGGGGGGGGGGGGGGGGGGGGGGGGGGGGGGGGGGGGGGGGGGGGGGGGGGGGGGGGGGGGGGGGGGGGGGGGGGGGGGGGGGGGGGGGGGGGGGGGGGGGGGGGGGGGGGGGGGGGGGGGGGGGGGGGGGGGGGGGGGGGGGGGGGGGGGGGGGGGGGGGGGGGGGGGGGGGGGGGGGGGGGGGGGGGGGGGGGGGGGGGGGGGGGGGGGGGGGGGGGGGGGGGGGGGGGGGGGGGGGGGGGGGGGGGGGGGGGGGGGGGGGGGGGGGGGGGGGGGGGGGGGGGGGGGGGGGGGGGGGGGGGGGGGGGGGGGGGGGGGGGGGGGGGGGGGGGGGGGGGGGGGGGGGGGGGGGGGGGGGGGGGGGGGGGGGGGGGGGGGGGGGGGGGGGGGGGGGGGGGGGGGGGGGGGGGGGGGGGGGGGGGGGGGGGGGGGGGGGGGGGGGGGGGGGGGGGGGGGGGGGGGGGGGGGGGGGGGGGGGGGGGGGGGGGGGGGGGGGGGGGGGTATTTCATTTTTGTATAGTACCCAGTAAACACATTTCCTTGAAATATCTGCCCATTCCTTGTAAAAGGCATGAGAATTTACTAAATAGCACGATCATGGTTTTGCAGACCGTTCTCGTGCAGATTTTCAAGCACCAATTGTTTGAATTTGAATTATGTGCATTAATGCCTAGAAAATGCACATAATCCCCTAAATATTGTAAATGAACCTGGAAAAGTGCCAAATTTGAACACGGTGATTAGCAGGGTTTATGTTCATCGTAGAAAAAAACTCATGGACAAAGGACAAAGCAAATTTGGATTCCCATTCAATATCGGTGATTTACTATCGCACACGATTCATCTCCGTCGCCTCTGCGAACCGTGTGTGTTCACTCACACATGCAAAAGGAAAAAAGAAAACCCTCGCCCACTTCGTCCCCACCCACTCACCGCGGACTCCTCCGCAACTCTGCACCTCATCAACTTCTATCGCGGTGGCCACCCTAAGCTCGACGGCTATTGTCGGCGGGCGGAGGTCGCGCTCCAAACGGCACGGGATTTCGCCCCTACCGCTTTCCGCCGCCTATGTGCACCGACATTGTAGACTCTGGTCGACTGGGGTTTTCTGCGGGATTTTTCTTTGACTATAAATAGTAGGGTAAAAACCCCACTGCAACTTTTATTAATTAATAAATAAAAAGAACAAAGGTCTATCTCAAAGGGCTTGAGATAAGCCCAAGAAAAAGAAAAGAAAAAAGAAATAAAACAAAAAACAAGGAAGAAAAAAAGACTAGAGCTAGGCTACCCTACCCTACTCCTAGAAAGCAAGATTACAAGATAGACTCGAGCCAAGCTGAGAAATGCTGAGCATACTTTTTCTTCATCATGTATCTTAGGAGCTTCAACTCTTCCAAGTAAATGAATTTCTAGCCCTGAAATGAGGGGTTAATATGTTCAAAGATTTTATTATTTCTGGAAATCCAGATAGCCCAAGACCCTAGAATAATAATCTCCATGAAGAAGGGTTTGTTTGGTTTGTCTTTGAGATCTTGAAAGGCTTCCAAGACTGACAAGTTGTGTGTTCTATTGGGGCATACAAAATCCCAGCATTGTGCTACAAAGGGGCAACTCCAAAAATGATGGTGTAGTGGTTCCTCCTATTGACAGTTCCTAACAGCACAATTATATTCTTCCAGCTCAAAATTCTTCCTTCTCAGTAGGTTTCTTGTGTTGACTCTGTCATGCAGCAACATCCAGAAGAACACCTTGTGTTTTGGTTGACATGAGCTCTTCCAGATCCAACTAAAATGTGGGGGTGTTTGCTTGTAGCCAATTAACACATTGTATGCTTTAATTGAAGATTAGAATTCATTACCCCATATATAGCTCCATATATCCCTCAGCTCTGAGTGTTATGAGTTTCTCAGTGTGATGCAAATATTCTCCATTTCCAGAAATTCCTCATAAGCTTGAGTTGTCAATGGTAAGTGAAAAAGATCTTGCAGGTATTCAGTGTGGATCACTTGATTGACATTTATAGCTGTATCTCTAGCAAAAGAATGCAGATGATCAAACTTGTGCTTCAAAACAAAGTCATGCCAACAGTCATCCCAGAAAAGAGCACTTTTGCCATCTCCTACATTGCATCTAGCAATGGCTTTGTACTGATCAATGAGTGCTAAATTTGATTTCCACCAGAAAGATCCAACCCTGTTATCCCCTGGCAATTGCCCAGTATTTAGTAAGTCTCCCAAATGAGGTTCACCCAGGGTATATCATGTCTGTTAAAAAACTTGTGAAGGTTTTCATAAGCAAGGTCTTGTTTTGTGTGAAAATATCCATAACACCCAGTCCTCCTTGGCTTTTTGGTCTGCAAACTGTTTGCCATGCTACTAGAGCTGGTCTATGATCTTCCAAATCAGGGCTCGTCCACAAGCAGTGCCTCAGATATTTGATGATTTGTTGATTGATGGTGATAGGTACATCCAGACAACACATGAAGAAAATTGGGAGGGATGCCAGTACTGACTTTACCAGAAGTAATCTTCCTGCTTGAGTCATGAAAGTAGAAATCCCAGCTAGTCTTTTAGCAATTTTTTGTACCAATGGCAAACATTGTTCCATAGTTGGTTTGTAAATTCCAAGGGGCAATCCCAAGTAAGCAAAAGGGAATTGACCTCTGATACATTGCAAGGTGTTTGTGAAAATACTAACTCTGTTCTCTGCAATGTTAATGGGCACCATGCTAGACTTCCCATAATTCACTTTTAACCCTGTGGCTGATGCAAAAGTATTTAATAGATATTTGAGACAAATGAGCTGCATGGCATTTGCTTTCATAAGGACCAAAGTGTCATCAGCATATTGAATTATTGGGAAATCACGGCATGAATTGACTTGTAATGGAGGAGTCACAATCCCCAATCTCATGGCTTTATTAAGAATGGATTGAAGTAGGTCAGCAGCCAGTACAAAAATCAAAGGTGAGTAAGGGTCACCCTGTCTTACTCCTCTTTTGTAGTAGAATTTTTTCCCAGGGTCACCATTAAGCATAACTGCAGATGAGGCAGATGTGAAGATGTGATTAGTCCAGGAAATCCATTTCCCCCCAAATCCTTTTGCTCTGAGTATATCAATTATTGCCTGATGCTCAATTGTGTCAAAAGCTTTTTCAAAGTCTATTTTAATCACCAACATCTCCTCTCTTGATCTGTGACACTGATGGATATATTCATAGGCCCAACCAAGACAGTCCTGGATCATTCTATTTTTGAGAAAACCATATTGGTTAATATGGACCATCTGTAAGATCACTCATTGGAGTCTGTTTGCTAACAACTTGGTAATAATTTTAAGAACTCCATTAAGTAATCAAATTGGTCTGAAATCATTTGGAGTGAGAGGCACTTCCTTTTTTGGCACCAAGGTTATGAAGGAGTTATTAACATTACCAGCATGGAAAGCCATGATAAGTTCAGTAATATCTCCCTTTATAACCCCCCAACAAGCTTTGATAAATTCATTATTAAAACCATCTGGGCCTGGAGACTTGTCATTTGGGAGATTTTTCACTACTTCATCAATTTCCTCTTGTGTAAAAGGTTTCTCAAGGTCTTGGAATATCTGAGGATCAACTCTGTGTTCATATAGATCATGCAAGTCAAAAATGCATTGTGTGGCCATTGGATTGTCCTAGTCTTTGTTTAAAAGCCTCCTACAGAATAGCAGCCTTTCCTTCATGGTCAGTAATTTCCACCTGATCTTCATTGAGCAGCATTGCAATCTTGTTGTGTCTGTGATTGATGGAAGCTTTAGTGTGAAAGAACTTGGTATTCTCATCACCAAACTTTACACCTTTTATTTTCCCCCTTTGTTTCCAATAAATCTTCTGATTATTTAGTACCACCAACAGAAATTCTTTTAACAGGTACCTACAGTTTGCTTCAAACAGTGCGAGATTTCTATATTCCTCAATCATATCCCAAAGGAATATACAAGCATTCAACTCTTCAATCTGCTTTTTAAGGCATGAGAGACTCTTGGCCCACAATTTGAGAGCTCTCCTTAAATTCTTAAATTTAGCATTAACCTTCTTTGCAGGGTCTGTGAATCCCACAGGTATATTCCAGGCTGCCTGAACAATGTCCTTGAAAGAGCTATGTTTCAACCAATAGTTCTCAAATCTGAAAACCTGTGACCTGGGAATTTTTGTTCCAATTTTGATCATACATGGAAGATGGTCAGAGATTGGTTTTGCCAAAGGAAGAGCTGTGGTGTCAGGGAAAGATGTCGTCCAAGGTGCAGAAGTAAAAAACCAATCTAACTTCTCCAAAAGTGGATTTTTGTGCATGTTGCTCCAGCTGAATTGCCTGCCTTTTAGAGGTAGCTCCACCATACCCAAATTACTAATTGCCTCATTGAAAAGAAGCATTTGATTGACATCTCCTCCAGGTTTATTTCTATCCTCAGGTGATCTGGTAAAGTTAAAGTCCCCCATGATTATCCATTCTGTCTCATTAGGCATTTGAATTGAACTGAATCAATCTATGAATTCCAATTTTTCCTCAGGATTGCAAGGCCCATAAATATTAGTGAGAATCCAAGAATGGTTAGTGGTATTACAAGTAAACTGGACTGAGAGAGAATATTTATTTTGGAAAATCATTTCACCATTGAAAAGAGCTCCATTCCATGCAGTCAGTATACCTCCAGAAGCCCCAATTGAGGGAAAAATTCAAATTCGTTAAATCTTTGTGGGCAGAATTTATGGATATATGTAAGATCAAAGGTCTCTCTTTTAGTTTCCTGAATGCAAACAATACCAGCTGCACTTTCTTCAATTTTTTGCCTAATAGCTAACCATTTATCTGAAGCATTAATACCCCTGACATTCCAATTCAGGATATTCCATGACTTTTTGTTATTCATTAACAAATATGATCTGATTAATGTAAAGTACCAAGTACCATCCCTTGGTATTCTGCCCTGTATTGAAATGCTATGCACTTTCAGAAGTTGCTACCCTCCTACTCACATCATGGTCAAACAGGCTACAACAAACATGGACATAAGATCCTTTCATAGCTTGCAAAATATGCTTGTCGTACTGAACCAACATAGTGCAGTCATTAAAACACACATAACATAGGTCTCACCACCTAATATAGAACAAAAGGTGCCAAATAATACCACAGCCATTCCTATTACACAAACTAACGCAGATGGTCTCAACCAGCATACAGATCACATTGACCAAACTAGGAAATTGAAGGAGTCCTCTTATGATATTGGAGATGTGTTGTGTCTACATGACTACACATCTTTAGGCTGCTCAGTAGCTCCTGTGGCTTTGGACACCTTGGCCACCTCCTCCTGTCCCTTCTTCTTGGGTTTCTTTGACAGTGATACGTCCATTTTGCATCATGTTTTCTTACTGTTATTTATGATGTTTTTATCCATAATAATGCTTTTTGGAGTAATTCTAATGCCTTTTCTCTCATAATATGCAAGGTATACACAAAGAGGGAGAATTCCGGCAGCTGGAAATCTGGACCTGGAAAAGCTACGTCAGGCTACCTATTCTGCACAACTCCAAACAAGCTGAAACTTCACGAAGATTTTTTATGGAATATTTGAGGAATATTGGAGCAAATAACTACCAGAGGGGGCCCACGGGGGGGGGGGGGGGGGGGGGGGGGGGGGGGGGGGGGGGGGGGGGGGGGGGGGGGGGGGGGGGGGGGGGGGGGGGGGGGGGGGGGGGGGGGGGGGGGGGGGGGGGGGGGGGGGGGGGGGGGGGGGGGGGGGGGGGGGGGGGGGGGGGGGGGGGGGGGGGGGGGGGGGGGGGGGGGGGGGGGGGGGGGGGGGGGGGGGGGGGGGGGGGGGGGGGGGGGGGGGGGGGGGGGGGGGGGGGGGGGGGGGGGGGGGGGGGGGGGGGGGGGGGGGGGGGGGGGGGGGGGGGGGGGGGGGGGGGGGGGGGGGGGGGGGGGGGGGGGGGGGGGGGGGGGGGGGGGGGGGGGGGGGGGGGGGGGGGGGGGGGGGGGGGGGGGGGGGGGGGGGGGGGGGGGGGGGGGGGGGGGGGGGGGGGGGGGGGGGGGGGGGGGGGGGGGGGGGGGGGGGGGGGGGGGGGGGGGGGGGGGGGGGGGGGGGGGGGGGGGGGGGGGGGGGGGGGGGGGGGGGGGGGGGGGGGGGGGGGGGGGGGGGGGGGGGGGGGGGGGGGGGGGGGGGGGGGGGGGGGGGGGGGGGGGGGGGGGGGGGGGGGGGGGGGGGGGGGGGGGGGGGGGGGGGGGGGGGGGGGGGGGGGGGGGGGGGGGGGGGGGGGGGGGGGGGGGGGGGGGGGGGGGGGGGGGGGGGGGGGGGGGGGGGGGGGGGGGGGGGGGGGGGGGGGGGGGGGGGGGGGGGGGGGGGGGGGGGGGGGGGGGGGGGGGGGGGGGGGGGGGGGGGGGGGGGGGGGGGGGGGGGGGGGGGGGGGGGGGGGGGGGGGGGGGGGGGGGGGGGGGGGGGGGGGGGGGGGGGGGGGGGGGGGGGGGGGGGGGGGGGGGGGGGGGGGGGGGGGGGGGGGGGGGGGGGGGGGGGGGGGGGGGGGGGGGGGGGGGGGGGGGGGGGGGGGGGGGGGGGGGGGGGGGGGGGGGGGGGGGGGGGGGGGGGGGGGGGGGGGGGGGGGGGGGGGGGGGGGGGGGGGGGGGGGGGGGGGGGGGGGGGGGGGGGGGGGGGGGGGGGGGGGGGGGGGGGGGGGGGGGGGGGGGGGGGGGGGGGGGGGGGGGGGGGGGGGGGGGGGGGGGGGGGGGGGGGGGGGGGGGGGGGGGGGGGGGGGGGGGGGGGGGGGGGGGGGGGGGGGGGGGGGGGGGGGGGGGGGGGGGGGGGGGGGGGGGGGGGGGGGGGGGGGGGGGGGGGGGGGGGGGGGGGGGGGGGGGGGGGGGGGGGGGGGGGGGGGGGGGGGGGGGGGGGGGGGGGGGGGGGGGGGGGGGGGGGGGGGGGGGGGGGGGGGGGGGGGGGGGGGGGGGGGGGGGGGGGGGGGGGGGGGGGGGGGGGGGGGGGGGGGGGGGGGGGGGGGGGGGGGGGGGGGGGGGGGGGGGGGGGGGGGGGGGGGGGGGGGGGGGGGGGGGGGGGGGGGGGGGGGGGGGGGGGGGGGGGGGGGGCTATCGTTACTTGCTCGTTACAAATTATCTTGCTATCAAACTATTCCGCTACTTACAATTTTAGCACTTGCAGACATTACCTTACTGAAAACTACTTGTCATTTCCTTCTGCTCCTCGTTGAGTTTGACACTCTTACTTATCGAAAAGATCTACAATTGATCCCCTATACTTGTGGGTCATCAGACAGCTTCTCATGAGCTTCCTCCTCAGATACCTTGTAGAAAGTCTTTGTCAGATTTTTACCACTTTATTGTGAATTACTGGTGCTACAACATTGCAAGGCAAACAAGCTTTAACACCACAGGATTTTCTCCTATATCCATTATTATATTTTTTTAATTATATCACTTCTTCTTACCTCATTTTCAACCAAAGGCTCTTTTTCTCTCATTTTCCTGGACACTGCCTCACCCAATGGTAAAATGACCACCTCATTTGGGGACAACTGCTGTAGTGGACTCCCAGTACCACTTGAAGAGTGTGCAGCTGGGCTAATGACCTCATTTTCCTTCCCAATTCCTTGTATTATTTCTTTAAAACATGGTGCCTGATAGCTAGTGCAATTATCAGGTATGTAGAATGAGATAGACTCTTTAGTATTACAATTAGCAGTCAACAATGCCCATAGATCAGATTTCAATAAGTGCATAACCCAGCCAAACTTATCAGGTGTTAACAAGAGATGGATTATGAAATTGAACCAACTTACTGGGATCTCAATCTTAAAAGTATTGACTTCACCCTGAGTAGCTGGAGCAAAGTGTTGAATCCAGAGGTCCAATCCTTCTTCGGAGATTAAATGAGCACCATCAATAATAGATCCAGAGCATGTGCTTCAGCAATTTTTTTGAAATCAAAGTAATTTGGTGAAGAAGGTGAAGAGTGTGGGCCATATGTACCTTTGTTGTTACCAACTGAAGAATTTCCAACCATTAAAGCAGGCAATATGGGAACATTCTCTTTCCCTTTTAAAACAGATTTGTCCACCTCCTCCCCAGCAGCAATCACCTTAGTAACTGAGGTCAAGTATGTGATCTTCTCTGAGATATTGACTTTCTCACTGTCAGCAGCTCCTTATAAAGCAAAGTCTTGAGGTGCAGAGCCTCCATCAGTTGCAATGTTAATTCCAAAGTTTCCCTCCCTGATATTTTCAGCAGCCGCATTGATGAGAGGAATGTGTGGCAACTCCACAGGTGGTTGAACCAAAGGTAGTGGAGCCTGTTCATGCAGTACTGGTGGCTGCTCCAAATCCATATTAGGCAGAGCAATTGGCCCCTATTGTGCTATGTCCACCTCCAAGTTTGTTGCTACAGCCTGCTCTGCTTCCTCTGGTTCTGCCTGATAAGCCAGTGCAATGTTGTGCAGTCCCAGTCCCATGGGTTTGGCAGGAGCTTCCTGATTAACCTCCTCACTAGCAGTATGGGTGATGGAGTAGAGGCCATCAGACAGAGAAACAGTAGTGGTGATGCTACTGTTAGGAGCACCATCTTCTGGAATTACTGGAATCTCAATTTGTTGCTGCACAGGAGCTGGAGGATTTGGCTGTGGGAAAGCCTAGTGCTCATTTTCCTCCTGTTCATCCCACTCATCCCAGTCATCATTGTTAGCTTGATCATGATTCATTGGCATAGGCTGAAACCCAGGGAAGTCATTTGCATGCTGGGGCACGGGATGTGGGTCTATCCAAGGAGGAGGGATTGGGTCTTCATCAGTAGGGCCCCCACCCAGCATCTCCTCCCACAGGACCTCAACAGAGCAAGTCCATGATTCTTCCTCGAAGCTTTCTCCTTCAGACCATCTGATACTCTTTGGCACATCAATAAGCTCAGTGACACGAGCTTTAACCAGAATCTTCCCTCTTAGGACATCCTCTCTTTCCCAACTAATAATTTGGCCCCATTTTGAAATAGCAGCAGCAATGTCCTCTGTATTGCAATAGTCAAATGGCACTCCAACAAACAGCAGCCAGCAAGTTCTATTAAAGTGAATTCTACGCCAGTTTCTTCCCTCATTATGTTTAGTGAAGGAAATGAACACATCACCAAAAGGATGAGGGCTCTGCCTGATTAATCCGTCTCTATCTCTCACATGCATGAACTGAATGTAAGCTTCTCCAAACGGACATGGTTGAATCTCTCTAAACCCTACATCTTCAACCCCTTGCAAAAACTCTTCTAGAACTTCACGGACATTGGGAAAGAATTCCTCATTTGGGTGCGGATTGATGTATGCAATCGCCCAGTCTTCATGCCTACGGGGGCAATGCGGCAGGATGACTCTGGAAACCCCAGTTCGCCCCTCGACTTGCTGTATCTGAAATCCATTGGGGATGAACGGGAGGGGGTCGATGGGAATGTTGGCCATTATTGGCTCTTCCGGCGAGCAGAGCACCACCGCTCTCACCAGAGACGACGACGAAGTTGGCGAGCTCGACGGAGGTGAAGCAGAGTTGGTAGGTGGAGTGGAATGCGAGGAGGCAAGCAGGGATCTCGGCTGGAAATTTGGGAAAAGATCCTTGACCAGCTCCTTAAATGACGAGACTTGCCTTAAAGGGAGTGCTGGCCCAGCGCAACGGAACCAGGACTCCACCGCGCCCTCGGCCCAGGTCTGCTCAGGCGGGCTCCGGAAAGTAGCATACGAGATAAAAGGCCAAAGCCCAGGAAGATTTGGAACCGGGCAGCTTCGCGCGTAATGTCCCTGCTCCCCGCATGCATAGCAAATCACGTATGTACGGGCACGTTGATTCTGTGTAACAACTTGGGGCTCAATAAGTGTTCCGTTTGAATCAAACACATTAGAGGCAATCAAGTCACCCCTATGATCACTCCTAACTTGAATGGAGCCCGATAACCGTTCGAAGACCGACCTATTTGACCGATTAGCTAGTGCATCATTCCAGCGATCGTCGGAGTTGGGAATCACGGCTTTTCCATTCCTACCAACAAGTGCCCATTCTTTGTCTTGCTCTGCGTAGAAAGCAAGCTCTTCTCTACGCCAGGGGGGGGGGGGGGGGGGGGGGGGGGGGGGGGGGGGGGGGGGGGGGGGGGGGGGGGGGGGGGGGGGGGGGGGGGGGGGGGGGGGGGGGGGGGGGGGGGGGGGGGGGGGGGGGGGGGGGGGGGGGGGGGGGGGGGGGGGGGGGGGGGGGGGGGGGGGGGGGGGGGGGGGGGGGGGGGGGGGGGGGGGGGGGGGGGGGGGGGGGGGGGGGGGGGGGGGGGGGGGGGGGGGGGGGGGGGGGGGGGGGGGGGGGGGGGGGGGGGGGGGGGGGGGGGGGGGGGGGGGGGGGGGGGGGGGGGGGGGGGGGGGGGGGGGGGGGGGGGGGGGGGGGGGGGGGGGGGGGGGGGGGGGGGGGGGGGAATTTGGGCCACCAAAATTCCAAAGACTAAAAACCATCTCAAACTCTTTTTCAACTATTTTGCCCGCATTGTATATCTCAAAACCCACAGACTTGGAGGCTACCAAAAACTTGAAGGATCTGTCTTTTAGGTGACGAACCCTAAAACCTTGGGCATAACCTCCAAACATAGCATGTAGAGAAACACTAACTGTATGAGGATCAAGCTTGAAAGATGCTCTGCAGAAGGAGACCACCAAAGTGAACTCCCGTTGACGAAATCCCGATGAAAAGACCACCGGATGCCCAAACTTGGATCTCATATCCGCTTGGAACTTCTTGCCACGATCAAAGTTGAGATCAAAGGGAGCCATCTTCTGTTTGCCGGGGCCAGGGTGGCAGCCAACAGGAGGGGTGGCTGCCAGGGCCGGAGTGGCCACCGGCAGGGTGAGAATGGGTGGCTGCCGGGGCCAGAGTGGCCACCGGCGCAAATCGCCTTGGAGTCGCCTAGGAGGAGCCTAGGAGCCTAGGAGAAAGGCCCCACTATCCTGCCCCCAGGCTTCTGGGCCCTCTGATTTTTCTGCGGGATTGGGTCGGGGATTTTTCTCATGGAGAAGGTAATCAACTTAGCGAAATATTCACTCATCTCTTATCGTAGTCCGTCCGTCGCTGTTAATCAACCAGCGGAAATTGCCGTGGAATCATTTTTGTTCTAGCTGATTCGTGGGTGTTCATTCATGTGTACACAGTGCGAGCACAAATCGGGCAAGTGTGGTCGCGGCCAGTCAAAAACGAAGTTCTATCTCACCATTCCGGATGACTTCAGGGAGCGCTCGGTATGTTCAATCTCAACCTACTGATAACCCACAAGTATAGGGGATCGCAACAAGTTTCAAGGGTAGAGTATTCAACCCAAATTTATTGATTCGACACAAGGGGAGCCAAAGAATATTCTCAAGTATTAGCAGCTGAGTTGTCAATTCAACCACACCTGAAAGACTTAATATCTGCAGCAAAGTATTTAGTAGCAAAGTAGTATGGAAGTAATGGTAGCAGTGGCAAAAGTAACGGTGGTAGTTTCGTAGCAATTGTAACAGTGGCAATGGAAAAGTAACTTAGCAAAGATCAATATGTGAAAAGTTCGTAGGCAATGGATCAATGATGGATAATTATGTTGGATGGCATTCATCGTGCAACGGTTATAATATAGGGTGACACAGAACTAGCTCCAGTTCATCAATATAATATAGGCATGTATTCTGAATATAGTCATACGTGTTTATGGAAAAGAACTTGCATGACATCTTTTGTCCTACCCTCCCGTGGCAGTGGGGTCCTATTGGAAACTAAGGGATATTAAGGCTTCCTTTTAATAGAGTACCGGACCAAAGCATTAGCATTTAGTGAATACATGAATTCCTCAAACTACGGTCATCACCGGGAGTGGTCCCAACTATTGTCACTCCGGGGTTGCCGGGGGGGGGGGGGGGGGGGGGGGGGGGGGGGGGGGGGGGGGGGGGGGGGGGGGGGGGGGGGGGGGGGGGGGGGGGGGGGGGGGGGGGGGGGGGGGGGGGGGGGGGGGGGGGGGGGGGGGGGGGGGGGGGGGGGGGGGGGGGGGGGGGGGGGGGGGGGGGGGGGGGGGGGGGGGGGGGGGGGGGGGGGGAACCCTAACAAAACTAACTCAATTACATGGTAAATCTCATCCAACCCATCACGATCCAGCAAGCCTATGATGGAATTACTCACGCACGGTGGTGAGCATCATGAAATTGGTGATGGAGGATGGTTAACGATGAAGATGGCGATGGATACCCCTCTTCGGAGCCCCGAAAGGACTCCAGATCTGCCCTCCCGAGGAAGAACAGGGCTTGGCGGCGGCTCCGTATCGTAAAATGCGATGAAACTTTCTCTTTGATTTTTTTCTCCCCGAAAGTGAATATATGGAGTTGGAGTTGAGGTCGGTGGAGGTCCAGGGGGCCCACAAGGTTGCAGGGCGCGCCCCCCCACCCTTGTGGCTAGGGTGTGGGCCCCCTGGTGCTGATTCTTTCGCCAATATTTTTTATTAATTCCAAAAATAATCTCCATTGATTTTCAAGTCATTCCGAGAATTTTTTATTCTGCACAAAAATAACACCATGGCAATTCTGCTAAAAACAGCGTTAGTCCGGGTTAGTTCCATTCAAATCATGCAAGTTAGAGTCCAAAACAAGGGCAAAAGAGTTTGGAAAAGTAGATACAATGGAGACGTATCAACTCCCCCAAGCTTAAACCTTTGCTTGTCCTCAAGCAATTCAATTGATAAACTGAAAGTGATAAAGAAGAACTCTTACAAACTCTGTTTGATCTTGTTGTTGCAAAGATGTAAAGTCAGCATTCAAGTTTTCAGCAATGATTATGAACTAACCATATTCACAGTAACTTTTAGGTCTCACATTTACTCATATCAATGGCATAATCAACTAGCGAGCAATAATAATAAATCTCGGATGACAACACTTTCTTAAAAACTATCATGATATGATATAACAAGATGGTATCTCGCTAGCCCTTTCTGTGACCGCAAAACAAAAATGCAGAGCACCTCTGAAGATCGAGGACTGACTAGACATTGTAATTCATGGTAAAAGAGATCCAGTCACAGTTATACTCAATATAAATTAATAACAATGCATACAAATGACAGTGGTGCTCTCTAAGGGGGGGGGGGGGGGGGGGGGGGGGGGGGGGGGGGGGGGGGGGGGGGGGGGCCCTTCGCAGAGGGAAGCAGGGATTTGCAGAGGTGCCAGAGCTCGAGTTTTGAGATAGAGATAAATAATATTTTGAGCGGTATACTTTCATTGTCAACGTAACAACCAAGAGATCTTGGTATCTTCCATGCTACATACATTATAGGCGGTTCCCAAACAGAATGGTAAAGTTTATACTCCCCCACCACCAACAAGCACACTCCACGGCTGATGATGTTTGCTAGGACTACGTCAGTATTTCCCCCAAGAGGAGAGGATGATGTAGCATAGCAACGGTAGGTATTTCCCTCAGTGATGAAACCAAGGTATCGAACCAGTAGGAGAACCAAGCAACAAAACGTAAACAGCCCCTGCACACAAATAACAGCCACTCGCAACCCGACGTGTTAAAGGGGTTGTCAATCCCTTTCGGGTAACGGCGCCAGAAATGGCTAGTTGACGGGACAAAATTGTAATAGATTGAAATAATAGGTCGCAAATAAAATAAAGTGCAGCAAGGTATTTTTGTATTTTTGGTTTAATAGATCTGAATAAAAACGCAAAGGAAAAGTAGATCGCAAGGCAAATATATGAGAAAGAAGACCTGGGGGGCGTAGGTTTCACTAGTGGCTTCTCTCGAGAAAGATAGCAAACGGTGGGTAAAGGGGGGGGGGGGGGGGGGGGGGGGGGGGGGGGGGGGGGGGGGGGGGGGGGGGGGGGGGGGGGGGGGGGGGGGGGGGGGGGGGGGGGGGGGGGGGGGGGGGGGGGGGGGGGGGGGGGGGGGGGGGGGGGGGGGGGGGGGGGGGGGGGGGGGGGGGGGGGGGGGGGGGGGGGGGGGGGGGGGGGGGGGGGGGGGGGGGGGGGGGGGGGGGGGGGGGGGGGGGGGGGGGGGGGGGGGGGGGGGGGGGGGGGGGGGGGGGGGGGGGGGGGGGGGGGGGGGGGGGGGGGGGGGGGGGGGGGGGGGGGGGGGGGGGGGGGGGGGGGGGGGGGGGGGGGGGGGGGGGGGGGGGGGGGGGGGGGGGGGGGGGGGGGGGGGGGGGGGGGGGGGGGGGGGGGGGGGGGGGGGGGGGGGGGGGGGGGGGGGGGGGGGGGGGGGGGGGGGGGGGGGGGGGGGGGGGGGGGGGGGGGGGGGGGGGGGGGGGGGGGGGGGGGGGGGGGGGGGGGGGGGGGGGGGGGGGGGGGGGGGGGGGGGGGGGGGGGGGGGGGGGGGGGGGGGGGGGGGGGGGGGGGGGGGGGGGGGGGGGGGGGGGGGGGGGGGGGGGGGGGGGGGGGGGGGGGGGGGGGGGGGGGGGGGGGGGGGGGGGGGGGGGGGGGGGGGGGGGGGGGGGGGGGGGGGGGGGGGGGGGGGGGGGGGGGGTCTAGATTGGATCTGGTGGTTCTGGACTCTGCGGTGGCTGGATGAATATTTCATCGACTCTTTTAGGGTTCTGGGATTTTTGGGGTATTTATAGAGCAAAGAGGCGGTCCGGGGGGCACCCGAGGTGGGCACAACCCACCAGGGCGCGCCTGGGCCTCCTGGCGCGCCCTGGTGGGTTGTGCCCCCCTCGGGGCACTCCCAGGTGCAACCAGGGCCCATTGCCTTCCTTCTGGCCCAAAAAAATCATCCTGGAGTTTCATGGCATTTGGACTCCGTTTGATATTGATTTCCTGCGATGTAAAAAACATGGAAAAAACAGCAACTGGCACTTGGCACTATGTCAATAGGTTAGTCCCAAAAAATGACTATAAAATGATTATAAAACATCCAAGATTGATAATAAAATAGCATGGAACAATCAAAAATTATAGAAACGTTGGAGACGTATCAACGGCTGGTCCGAAACAACATGTACCGTCCAACTAACAACAATCCTGGGGGAGTTTTGTTCGCAATTATTTTGATTTGATTTGCTTTGAGCATGGGACTGGGCATCCCGGTTACCGGCCATTTTCTCATGAATGATGAGCGAAGTCCACTCATCGTGAGAATAACCCACCTAGCATGGAAGATATTGACAACCCTAGTTGGTACATGAGCTATTCGAGCATACAAAATAGATTATCATTTGAAGGTTTAGAGGTTGGCACTTGTAAATTTACTTGGAACGGCAGGTAAATACCACATATAGGAAGGTATGGTGGACTCATATGGAACAACTTTGGGGTTTATGGAAGGGGGGGGGGGGGGGGGGGGGGGGGGGGGGGGGGGGGGGGGGGGGGGGGGGGGGGGGGGGGGGGGGGGGGGGGGGGGGGGGGGGGGGGGGGGGGGGGGGGGGGGGGGGGGGGGGGGGGGGGGGGGGGGGGGGGGGGGGGGGGGGGGGGGGGGGGGGGGGGGGGGGGGGGGGGGGGGGGGGGGGGGGGGGGGGGGGGGGGGGGGGGGGGGGGGGGGGGGGGGGGGGGGGGGGGGGGGGGGGGGGGGGGGGGGGGGGGGGGGGGGGGGGGGGGGGGGGGGGGGGGGGGGGGGGGGGGGGGGGGGGGGGGGGGGGGGGGGGGGGGGGGGGGGGGGGGGGGGGGGGGGGGGGGGGGGGGGGGGGGGGGGGGGGGGGGGGGGGGGGGGGGGGGGGGGGGGGGGGGGGGGGGGGGGGGGGGGGGGGGGGGGGGGGGGGGGGGGGGGGGGGGGGGGGGGGGGGGGGGGGGGGGGGGGGGGGGGGGGGGGGGGGGGGGGGGGGGGGGGGGGGGGGGGGGGGGGGGGGGGGGGGGGGGGGGGGGGGGGGGGGGGGGGGGGGGGGGGGGGGGGGGGGGGGGGGGGGGGGGGGGGGGGGGGGGGGGGGGGGGGGGGGGGGGGGGGGGGGGGGGGGGGGGGGGGGGGGGGGGGGGGGGGGGGGGGGGGGGGGGGGGGGGGGGGGGGGGGGGGGGGGGGGGGGGGGGGGGGGGGGGGGGGGGGGGGGGGGGGGGGGGGGGGGGGGGGGGGGGGGGGGGGGGGGGGGGGGGGGGGGGGGGGGGGGGGGGGGGGGGGGGGGGGGGGGGGGGGGGGGGGGGGGGGGGGGGGGGGGGGGGGGGGGGGGGGGGGGGGGGGGGGGGGGGGGGGGGGGGGGGGGGGGGGGGGGGGGGGGGGGGGGGGGGGGGGGGGGGGGGGGGGGGGGGGGGGGGGGGGGGGGGGGGGGGGGGGGGGGGGGGGGGGGGGGGGGGGGGGGGGGGGGGGGGGGGGGGGGGGGGGGGGGGGGGGGGGGGGGGGGGGGGGGGGGGGGGGGGGGGGGGGGGGGGGGGGGGGGGGGGGGGGGGGGGGGGGGGGGGGGGGGGGGGGGGGGGGGGGGGGGGGGGGGGGGGGGGGGGGGGGGGGGGGGGGGGGGGGGGGGGGGGGGGGGGGGGGGGGGGGGGGGGGGGGGGGGGGGGGGGGGGGGGGGGGGGGGGGGAGGAACGATGAACTAATCATATTTACAAAAACAAGGTTGGTCGAGTTCATACCAGCTTTTCCTCATCTCAATCATTTCATCATATATCGTCATTATTGCCTTTCACTTGCACGACCGAACAGTGGTGATAATAATAATGGTGTACGTGCACTGGACTAAGCTAGAATATGCAAACATTTATTCAGAGGAGAAGACAAGGTAATATGGGCTCTTTGTTAGATCAACCATAATGCATAAGAGAGCCACTCAACATTTTCATCATGGTCTTCTCCTCTCGACCCCCAAAGAAAGGAAAAGAATTTCAAAGAAACACACTGAAATATTTTTGGCGTTTTTGTTTTTCTGAAGAAAGTAAAACAAGAACGAGAAAAACTATCTACACGGGAAAGCTCCCAACAAACAAAGGCGGAACGGTAAATCTTTTTGGGTTTTCTTTTAATTCTACAACTAAGGATGCAATGGAAAGTAAACTACCACTAATTTTTTTGGTTTTTCTTAAGGTTTAATAAACACACAAGAAGAAAGCGGGAAAAGAAATAAACTAGCATGGATGATACAGTGAAAAAGTATGAACACCGACAACTGAAATGAGTGTGTGAACATGAATGTAATGTCGGTGAGAAATACGTACTCCCCCAAGCTTAGGCTTTTGGCCTAAGTTGGTCTAATGCCATGGATCAAAGTAGTTCTCTCCGGTGTACTGAGGAGGATCCTGGGGGTTCCACTGGTTAGCGAGCTCCTGTGGGTCCCACTGATAAATAGACTCCTGGTATGGATCAGGTGATGGCTCTGGCTCAGGAGGTGGGGATCGTGTCCCCTCCCAATATGCATGAATGTCCACGGGCAAAACTATGTACCTGCCTGAATGCATGTCGAACAAAACAGGTGCAGGCAAGATAATAATCTGAAAAGTGCTCTCGCTAAATACCAGGTTATACATAATTCTCTTTTCCTCATCACGTCGAATAAACTTATGTGCTACCATGCTGTCATAATATAAATATATAGTGGGTAGCAGTTTCTCCTCTTTTCCATAATGCCTAATAGGTATCTCAAAGTGTTTGGCAAGGCGGGTGGCAAAGATACCTCTGAAAATAGGACCCTTCGTACGGTTCATACTCAACCGTTTAGCAACCATAGCGCCCAAACTGTAAGTTCTATCTCTACGTAAAGCATGGCGCAAAATAGCGAGGTCAGGGGCACTAAGGCCTCCACTCTCTCCACGACCAATTAAACATTTCCCAGCAAATAATGAGTAATAGCATATAGCAGGATGATGAATACTGGACACTCTCGCTCCCGACACTCCTCTACCTTCCCCTACAGTGATTTCATGAATAAGGCCTTCCACATCGCTAGGACGTGGTTCCTCGACGTCACCTTCATAAAGTAATTTACAAACCACACAAAAGTCATAAAGCGTCATTTCTCTGTACTCATCATATAAGTGAAAGTCCACCGTGGGTGGTGATTTTCTAGCATGAAAGTGAAAATTTCGCATGAAAGTATTAATGAGTAAGAGATACTGATTACACCGGTCGAGGAGGAAGTCGGTGATGCCTGCATTCCCAGCCAAATAATAGAAATCATCATAAATCCCGGCTGCTTGTAAGAATGCATCACATGGCCATTCACTCAGACAAATTTCCGCGGCGCGAGGAAGATTATACTTGGGCTTTTCCTTCTCCTCATTTTCCTTTTCCTTCGAACCCCGGCTCGAGGAGCCTCTCAACAATCTCTTCAACATTTTCTTCCTCTGAAAAATTCTGAAATTTTTAGCAACTCAAAATAAAAGTGAACCAAACTCAATAAAAGTGATAGCAACTACTCCTACAAGTGTCTAGAAGCTATATCATGCATCAAAACAACTTTGGACCATATAAATTTGACATGCAAGCTCAAGAACATGGTCACCACAGCAGCAAAAATTTGCAATGAATAAAGCACTAGAACAAAAACTAATTGGACCATTGGAGGAGTCACATACCGAAGAACAATCCCCCAAAGTAGTTTTGTGAATGGAGCTTTGAGCAAGGAGATCGAAAATGACAGCAAGATGAGCAAGAACACGAGTTTGAGCTATGGAGTGATTTTTTCTGGAGGAAGAAGGAGAGGATGGGTGCTGGAATAAGTGGAGGGGGCACGTGGGGCCCACAAGGTCAGGGGGCGCGCCCCAGGGGGGTGGGCACGCCCTCCACCCTTGTGGCCAACTGGTGAGACCCCCTGGTGTGTTCTTTGCACCATAAATTCTAAAATATTCTAAAAAAATCATATCCAATTTTCAGGGCATTTGGAGAACTTTTATTTTTGGGACATTTTTTATTGCATGGATAATTCAGAAAACAGACAGAAAAATACTATTTTTGCTTTATTTAAACTAATTAACAGAAAGTAATAGATTGGTATAGAGAGTTGTGCCTTCTAAATTCATCCATCTCATGCTCATCAAAAGGAATCCATTAACAAGGTTGATCAAGTCTTATTAACAAACTTCTTCTGAATGACATGAAACCAGAGAATTTTCGAATAACACTAGGTTACCTCAACGGGGATATGCATGTCCCCAACAATAAGAATATCATATTTCTTTTTGACAGTAGGAAGAGGAAATTCAAAACCTCCAATAGTAATAGTTGAAAATTTTCCAATAGAATTGATACTATGAACTTGAGGTTGTTTCTTCGGAAAGTGTACCGTATGCTCATTACCATTAACATGAAAAGTGACATTGCCTTTGTTGCAATCAATAACAGCCCCTGCAGTATTCAAAAAGGGTCTACCAAGGATAATCGACATACTATCGTCCTCGGGAATATCAAGAATAACAAAGTCCGTTAAGATAGTAACATTTGTAACCACAACAGGCACATCCTCACAAATACCGATAGGTATAGCAGTTGATTTATCAGCCATTTGCAAAGAGATTTCAGTAGGTGTCAACTTATTCAATTCAAGTCCATGATACAAAGAGAAAGGCATAACACTAACACCGGCTCCAAGATCACATAAAGCAGTTTTAACATGAGAAGAATTAATGATGTTCTTATTCTTGCAAATAGGAACTATGTGCCCATAGATTTTATTGTTCTTGTTATTGATTGCAATCCGACTTTGTCGGTGGGAACGACACCTATGGAATCACTGGGATCCCTTCTACGGTTAGCGGGCGCGGGGTTGTGCAAAGAGCGGGTCTGGTAGTCAGCACAAGGATCGTTTACCCAGGTTCGGGCCGCGAGGATGCGTAATACCCTAGTCCTGCTTTGGTGTATATTTGAGTGTTCTTGAGTTCTTGAACTAGCTGTAGTGCGTGCGTAGTCCAAAAGATCCGAATCCCTCTCCAGTACGCCTCGGGCCTCCTTTTATAGTCAAAAGGGGTCACCAAAGTGGCACACAGGAGGTGGAAAGGTATACAGTGTACAAGCTTATCGCGTGTCATTACGGGACAAGGCGCATTAAATGCGCTCCTTAGGTGTCCCGTTGTTTTATTAGGGACGGCAACGAGGCCCGTCCCGTCCGTCTCCGCTCCGCCTCGCTCCGACACGCGTCCAGGCCAACAAGGCATGCAGCGCCACGTAGGCTGGCAGGCTGCTGAGATGGCGTGGTGGTAGGGTCTTCACGAAGATCTGCATGCCACCACGTAGGTGCTTGCTAAGTTGGCCTGGAGGCCGCATGTTGTCACGCAGGCACCTGCCCAACTGGTTGGGCTGGTAGCTGTATGGGAACGGTGGTGGAGTCTTGGCAGACGCGGGCCTGGCTGTGGCCCCGCATGTGTCTTCAGCAAGGGTCTTGCCGGGGCCCCGGCAAGGGTCTTGCCGTGGCATCGCGGTCGTCCCCGGCAAGGACCTTGCCGGGGGGTCTCGTGGATTTCCTCGGCAAGGATCTTGCCGAGGATCGTCGTCTTCTGGTCTTTATCTGATCTCGTGTGCTTATGATCTTTACAAAGATCTGCATGCCACCACGAAGGTCCCTCCCGGGCCTTGGTTCCAATGTGCTTGATGGTGTTGGAACCCTTGGGCTCAAGGGTGGCGCGCTCTGCTAGCGTTGGGCAAGTTGCCCCGGCAAGGCTCTTGTCGGGGCTGCGGAGGCCGCCCCGGCAAGGGTCTTGCCGGGGGAGTCTACTTCGCCCTCTTGCTCTTTGTGTCTCTGGTCTTGGCGTTGCTTTGCCCGTCTTGTGCCTTTGGCTTCTCTCCTCTGCCCTGCTTAGTGTGGCCGCGGGCGCGGCTCTGACTGCCCGTGCACAAGTAGAGGGGTCAAAAGAAAAGCCCCTATTTTTGTACACCGATAGGAGCCCCCGGGCCTGGGCCACACATAAGCGCAACACGTTGTTGGGCTAGGCCCAGAACGGTGCGCGGGCAGGCGGGGCGGATTTTTACCGCAGTAATTCCCTCGCCCGTCGCGCTTCCCTATGACCCGCGTTGAATGCGTGACATGGGAGTCATGCGTGGGGCGGTTGCTACCCTCATGCGTCACATCGCGGTAAATGGTAACGAAGCGGCCCGCGCCTTCCCCATAAAAAAGGAGAACCGCGGGTGCGACACCCATTTACCCTCTGTGCCTTCTCCAATCTCGGAACCGCCGTCCCTTCCTTATTCCTTCTCAAGCTCTTGCTTTCACTCACCGCCGCTGCGCCTTTGTTGTCCCTCATCCCTTGTCTCCCTCAGCCGCCATGGCACCCAAAACCAGCAAAGGCAAGGGAACGACCAAGGACGCCAGGGGGAAGGAGGCGCCGGAGAGCGAATTGGCGGCGCGGCGGACGCAGCTCGCCTACTTTCCTTCGACGGTCGATGCGGTCCACCTCCGGGACAACTTCAAGCCCCTGTGGGGGTGCAAGACGAAGGGGCACCCTGCCACGCGCATCATCCCCGCCGGTTTCGCCGAGGCCGGCCCGAATCGGTACCCCTTCTTCGTTGATTACTTTTCCTGCGGGCTCTGCCCCCCTTTCTCCGATTTCTTCAATGATGTCATGCACACCTATGGCTTCCACCTTCTGGATTTCACTCCAAATGCCGTGGCGTGCATGGCCCTTTTTGCCCATCTCTGCGAGGGCTTCGCCGGAGTGCACCCCAGCACGGCGCTCTTCCGCCACTACTTCTATCCTCGTATCCAAAAGGGAGGCGCCATTTCCGGTTGTGTCGCCTGGATCCCAAGGAGCCAGGAGAAGGGGACATATCCGGAGGGCGTTCAGAAGGAGAGGTGGGAGGAGTGGCGGAGCCGGTGGTGCTGGATTGAAGAGGAGGACACGCAGGAATTTTGCCGGATTCGCCAGGCGCCGCCGGTTCGCGGAGATGATTGGGGTGAGGTCGACGCCAAGGATGAGAAGCTCACGGTCGCCACCACCAGGATCCATCGCCTCACCGTGGCCGGGCTCACCCTTGAGATGATTGGGGCTGATTTCATCCGTCGCCGAATCGCTCCACTGCATAACAAGGGGACGCCGGCCTGGCTTTTCAGGAACGCGGCCGACATCATGAGGCTTCGCCCTGGCTTGAACCACAACTTCACGGTGATGGGGCACGCCCACTTTTGCCAGAGGCTTTTTCAGCTCGACGTGCACCGCGACGGCAGGGCTGAGAGGAGCGGCAAGGCCGCGAAGGCCAGCAAGGTCACTAAGGGGCCCTTGTTCGGGTTGCCGGCGGGGGTGGTCCCGCTGAGCAACAACTCTCGCCAAACCGACATCATCGCCATGATGCCAGACTTCAACGCGCACGGCCTTGACCCGAATTGGGCCGAGTCGGGGGCGGATCAGGTGCAGGAGTTCTTCGACACCTTATCGGAGAAGTACGTCCGTGACGAGCCGCTGCTCATCCAGGACACCACCCAAGCGGAGCTGGACTACATCGCCGCTAGGGCGGCGGAGGCGGAACTCGCCAAGGAGGCTGGCAGCGCCGGCCACGTGGAGGACGAGGCCAAGGCTGCTGCGGAGGAGAAGGAGCTTGTCGGATGGGCGGAGTCTGCTGGGGAGGCCCGCAGCGCCGACACCAGGACCCCTCTCATCAAAGATGTGGTCGACGAGTCGACCGAGGAAGAGGCCGAGGCTGACGACCCTCCGGCCTTGGAAAAAAGGCATGTCCTGCGGCGGGCCAGCTCCGACGAGCCGGTCCGGTCCGGCAGGACCGAACAGCGGCAAGAGATCCAGGGGGAGTCCGTGCGCCTGACGAGGGCCGCGACAGCAAAGAAGGTGGTGAAAGCCGCGGTGGCGAAGAGGAAAGCGACCGCCTCTTCTTCGTCCAAGCGTCCTCGGACTCCACTCGCTTCCCCTCCTCCCACAGATGTCGACACGGAGGTCGTCTTTGACCTTGGGTCTCTCAGCCCGAGGAGGAAGAGGAAGGCAGCGGAAGAGGAGGCGGAGGATGAGTAAGTACCTTGTCTGTTGTCATCTCCGTCCCTTCAGGCCGTGACGCCTTTCTTGACTTGTTTTCATCTTTGCAGGGATGTGGAGACACTGGCCCAGAGGGTGGCGAAGAGGCCAGGGCCTCGACGGGCGGCCAGCCCCCGGCGGGTACCTCGAGTACGCCGCTGGTGGTGGAGAGCAGCCCGGATAGCAGCCCCCGGCGCAGCCCCCAGCATGCGTTCATCATTCACTCCCTATCAATGTGTGTTGGGGTACAATCTCTTGGCGCTGACCTTGTCATGGTTGCAGGAGGAGGACGGCAGCAGGAGGAGCCACTGAGAGCCACCCCAACACGCCGCCCCCATCAACCACGCCGCCCCGAGGGGCGTCCCCGGCAAGGGTGCCAAGCACCGAGCCCATGCGCACGGAGGAGGAGGAGGCGAACCCGGGCGCCGGCGGCTCCGTCCCGGCACCGAATGTTGGTGGGGAGGGGGGCACTTCTTCCCAGCCTGGCACGGGTGAGTTATTTGTCTTCTGTCCCTGCTCTTGCTTCTTCTTTTGAACTTTGGTCTTGGCTTTGCCTCATCCTCCTTCTTGGCATCTAGGCGCTTCCTCGGTGGACCAGGAGAACATCGATACTGTCATCGAGGAGGTCGCCAGGGATGCTGAGGCCGAGGCCAACAAGATCGCCGCTGAGGAGGCCACCAGGACCGCCGATGAGGACGCCACCAAGGGGCCTGCCGGGGAGGCCGGCAAGGCCACTGCCGAGGAGGCCAGCAAGGGCGCTGCCGAGGAGGGGGTGGTCGACGACCAACCTTCCTCCTCTGCCGCCTCTGGCTCGGGCAGATACCTGAAGGTGAGCGATGACTTGTTCGTCCTCCTCCCAGGGGCGGCGAGCACCAGGGCGCCTACCGAGGAGGAGGTGTTTGATGACGAGGTGCTCGCCGCCGCCGGGCTTGAGGTTGTCAACGAACCGAGCGCCGGTGGCGGCGGTTCCCAGGAGGAGCAGCTCCTTCGGGGCATGAGCGCCAACTTCCAGAAGCTCCAGGCGCTCCACCGTGCCCGTCTGGACAAGGCAAAGTCCAGGATGGCGGCGGTGGACAAGGCGGAGGTGGACCTCGCGGGGCGCATCGCCGAGGCGCAGACCTGGTTCCGCCAGGCCCACGAGGAACTGAAGATCGCCCAGTATCTGTTGGCTGAGCGCAAACAGGAGCTTGTCTTGAAGTAGGCTGATATCGAGAAGGCCCAGGAGCTGGCGAAGGAGCAGGCTGCCAAAGACGAGGCCGCTCGGCACCAGCACCAGGCCGAGCTAAACTCCCAGGAGGAGGACCTTGCCGCTCGTGAGGAGAAGCTCGCCGCCACCCTCCGCGGCAAGGACGAGGAGGTCGGGAAGCTTGTCGCACAGCGGACTCAGGAGCTGGAGCAGAGGCACAGGGAGGTGCTCGATGCCCAAGCCTTGGTCCATGCTGGCAAGGTGAAGGAGCTGGAGGTGGAGCGGGATGGGCTGAAGGAACAAGCTCTGAAGGTGGCGAAGGAGAAGGACACACTCAACGGTGCTTTGGTGGAGGCGCAGGCCGCAGTCCTCGGCAAGGCTGAGTAGCTCTCCAAGGCCAACGACTCCATCAAAGACCTGAAGCTGAAGCTGGAGGGTCTTGAGGGGACGCTCTCGGAGGTCGGGGCCCGGGAGGAGACCCTGACCAAGAATCTGGAGAAGGAGAGGCAGCTGTGGAAGAACGACGCCGCCAACCACGAGGATTTTGTGAAGGGCGAGAACCTCTGGATCAGCCGCCTCGCCGACGTTGCCGGCAGGATCACCACGCAGCTGGCTACCATGGGGATGCCAAACATGAGGTACGCCCCGGAGCCGAACGTGAGTCCCAATGCCAAACTGACCTTGTTCTTCGAGGGCGTTCTCGGGGCCCTGGAGCAGTTTCGCTCCAACAGGGCGGCCTCTCTCGCCGATGAGGCACGGAAGCTTTGCCGGGGTGCCATGACCAAGGTCCTCACCAAGGTGGCGTACTGGAACCCCAACCTCGACTTCGACGCCGCGCTGGAGAGCTTGCCGGAGGATGCGGACCTCACGGCGCTCGAGGAGCGTATCGAGCCCATCATCAGCCGTGTCGACGGAGTTCGGAGGGTAGAGGGCCAGCGCCGGGATTAGGCACCCCGTTTCTCATCGCCGCTGCAGGTTCATGACCAAGACAATTTTTATCTTTAGTTAGAACCGCAGCAACAAGTGATGTAATATAACTCTACAGTATCTTGAAACGATGCATGTTATTTTCCGTTTGATCCCCCTTTGTATGTCCACCCTACGTTAATCGGGTAGGCTTGCCGGCGCGTAAACCCAGGCCACGGCGCCTTGAGGACGGATCCCCAATAGCCTGCCGGGTGTGCTTGCTGCCAGGCAAACCACCTTACCGCTCTTAACGCGGCCGCTCGAACTGTCGAGCGGACTCGAGACAGAACGAGAGCGTTGCCAATTGCAGAAGGTCACCCTGCCGTTCTTGACGCAGCCGCTCGAACTGTTGAGCGGACTCGAAACAGAGCAAGGGCGTTGCCAATAGTGGAGGGGCCCCATCGCGTGCAGGTTTTTGATACACAGGCCAAGATCTTCGAGGACGATAACCTTATACATAAAAAGGAATTGCTCAAAGCTTTGCATGACTTAGCTTTTCTGCTGCTGCGTGAGCGTTCACTACATCCACCGATGATGCTGCTTGTTCGGTCGTCTTCTTCCTTGGAGTGACGACCACGATGAAGCCGCTGCTCCAACCAGACCGGATTTCCACAACTGCGCCCCCTACCTGGCGCGCCAAAGATGTCGGTGGGAACGACACCTATGGAATCACTGGGATCCCTTCTACGGTTGGCGGGCGCGGGGTTGTGCAAAGAGCGGGTCTGGTAGTCAGCACAAGGATCGTTTACCCAGGTTCGGGCCACGAGGATGTGTAATACCCTAGCCCTGCTTTGGTGTATATTTGAGTGTTCTTGAGTTCTTGAACTAGCTGTAGTGCGTGCGTAGTACAAAAGATCCGAATCCCTCTCCAGTACACCTCGGGCCTCCTTTTATAGTCAAAAGGAGTCGCCACAGTGGCACACAGGAGGTGGAAAGGTATACAGTGTACAAGCTTATCGCCTGTCATTACGGGACAAGGCGCATTAAATGCGCTCCTTAGGTGTCCCGTTGCTTTATTGGGGACGGCAACGAGGCTCGTCCCGTCCGTCGCCGCTCCGCCTCGCTCCGACACGCGTCCATGCCAACAAGGCATGCAGCACCACGTAGGCTGGCAGGCTGCTGAGATGGCGTGGTGGTAGGGTCTTCACGAAGATCTGCATGCCACCACGTAGGTGCTTGCTGAGTTGGCCTGGAGGCCGCACGTTGCCACGCGGGCGCCTGCCCAACTGGTTGGGCTGGCAGCTGTATGGGAACGGCGGTGGAGTCTTGGCAGACGCGGGCCTGGCTATGGCCCCGCAGGTGTCTTCGGCAAGGGTCTTGCCGGGGCGCCGGCAAGGGTCTTGCCGTGGCATCGCGGTCGTCCCCGGCAAGGACCTTGCCGGGGTGTCTCGTGGATTTCCTCGGCAAGGATATTGCCGAGGATCGTCGTCTTCTGGTCTTTATCTGATCTCGTGTGCTTATGATCTTTACAAAGATTTGCATGCCACCACGGAGGTGCCTCCCGAGCCTTGGTTCCAATGTGGTTGATGGTGTTGGAACCCTTGGGCTCAAGGGTGGCGCGCTCTGCTGGCGTTGGGCAAGTTGCCCCGGCAAGGCTCTTGTCGGGGCTGCGGAGGCCGCCCCGGCAAGGGTCTTGCCGGGGGAGTCTACTTCGCCCTCTTGCTCTTTGTGTCTCTGGTCTTGGCGTTGCTTTGCCCGTCTTGTGCCTTTGGCTTCTCTCCTCTGCCCTGCTTAGTGTGGCCACGGGCGCGGCTCTGACTGCTCGTGCACAAGTAGAGGGGTCAAAAGGAGAGCCCCTACTTTTGTACACCGACAGACTTGTCCCATCATACTTGGTAGACCGCTTTTACGAACTATAGGTGCCGTGATTGATATGAAAGAAGGTAATATTAAATTTCAATTTCCACTAAGCAATGGTATGGAACACTTCCCTAGAACAATAATTAAGCCACCATATGAATCAACCATGAGGGAAACCTATGGATCAAAAACCAAAGATGACAATACTTGAATCTATGCATTATGCCTAGCTAGGGGCATAAAACGATAGCGCTTGTTGGGAGGCAACCCAATGAATAAAATTTCTTTTTTGTCTTTTTCTTTCTGTTTTTGTGTGTTCACACAATGATGCTACTGTTATGATTGTTTTTTTATGTTTTAATTAGTGTTTCTGCCAAGTAACGCCTCTAGGATCATGTTGGGTGATAGTTGATTTGATCTTGTTGAAAAATAGAAACTTTTGCGTCCAGTAGCAGAATTGTTAAAAATCACACAAGCATGATAAAATCCTGAATTTTTTACACTATATTCATATACAAATTCCTACGCTGTCCTAATATTTAAGAATTTTTGGAGTTACAGAAGTATGGTCAAAGTCTAGATTACTACAGACTGTTATGTTTTTGACAGATTCTGTTTTCGTTGCATTGTGTGCTTATTTTGATGAATTTATGGATTGTATCGGAGGGTATAAGCAATGGTAAAGTTAGAATAAAGTAGGTATAATGCAATAATAACATATGAATGGGTTTTCAATAGTACTTAAAGTGGTTATTTGCTTTATTATACTAATGGATCTCACGAAGGTTTTGTTGAGTTTTGTGTGATTGAAGTTTTCAAGTTTTGGGTGAGATCACGATGGATGAAGGAACAAGGAGTGAAAAGATCCTAAGCTTGGGGATGCCCATGGCACCCCAAGGTAATATTCAAGGAGAACCAGGCAACTAAGCTTGGGGATGCCTCAGAAGGCATCCACTCTTTCTTCTAACAACCATCGGTAATTTTACTTGGAGCTATATTTTTATTCGTCACATATCATGAGTGTTCTTGGAGCGTCTTGTATTATATGAGTCTTTGCTTGTTTTTCTTCTTAGTTTGTCACAATAATCCTTGCTGGACACACCTATTTGAGAAAGCCACAATGATGTTATGATTTGTTAGAATTGCTCTATGTGCTTCACTTAAATTTTTTGAGCTATGGAATTGCTCTAGTGGTTCGCCTATATCTTTTTGAGCACGGTGGTGCTTTAATTTTTTAAGAAACACTCTCATGCTTCACTTAGATTAATTTGAGAGTTAGTAAATTTTTGAAGAAATTCTCTCATGCTTCACTTATATTATTTTGAGAGATGAAATTTTTATGGTCATGTTCTTCACTTAAATTTGTTTGAGCTTGTTATAAGCAATGGTAATATATGAAACTAGTCCCAAAGTGATAGATATCCATGGGGGATATAATAAAAACTTTCATGAAGATCATTGGACATTATAAACTTTATTCTTTGTAATAGTTTTGAGATATGATTATAGTAATATGTGAGCCATGTTGGTGAGTAATTATACTTTAGTAAGAATATTGGTTTTAAGGTTTGTGATTCCCTATGAAAGCACGAAAGTAAGCAATGAAATTGCATCCTAATTTTGGTGCATTATTCGGTGTTAGTTATGCTTAATGCTTGTTTATGATTGTTTTCGTTTCTTGGTTGGTTGCTTCTCAATCTATTTGCTAGCCTTTCCTTGCACTAAGTGGGAATACTACTTGTGCATAAAAAATCCTTAAACTAAGTTATGCCATATGAATCCACCATACCTACCTATATGCGTATTTCCGTGCTGTTCCAAGTAAATTTGTATGTGCCAACTCTAATTTTCAAAATGAATTTCCTTTTTGTGTACCCGTACCGCTCATGAAGCGGCAGGGGGTGGCCAATATTTTTCCATGCTAGATGTGTTATTCTCAAGATGAGTGTTTATACACTTGTCATTGCATGAGAGTTTGGCGGTAATAGCGATACCCAGTCCCGAAATGAAAAGGAAATTTACTTTATGTTGTCAAATAATAAATTCCTTGGAAAGTGTTGGTATGAAAGGCACCCGTGGATACGGCTAGCCATGGATTGTGAAAAAATGGTGTAAAAAGGAATAAACTTTATTTTATGTTTGGGAACCGCCTATGATGTATCTAGCATGTAAAGTATTGGGAACTACTCGGTCGTTTTCGTTGACGGGAAAAGCATGCCTCTCAAAATATTTTATCTCTCAATTTAAGCTTTGAGCTCTGGCACCTCTACAAATGTCCGCTTCCCTCTGCGAAGGGCCTATCTATTTACTTGTACGCAAATTTGTACTTTTATTTGAGTCTTCATCTTCTCTTATAAAACACCAACTAGGGAGCACTATGATCATACTTGTGCATTGGATATAGCTAATATTCGAGTGCGTTTCATGAATGGATCAATGATTGAGCATGATGGGCTAGGGATAACTTTCTTTAGTGTTGATATTTTGAAAGACATGGTTGCTTGTTGATATGCTTGAGTATTGAAGTCTTTATGTCAATTATAGACTATTACTTTGAACCATCTAAAAGTCCAAATGTCCATGCTACAAAAGAAAAGAATATATGATGAACATGTTAGGCAACATTCCACATCAAAATTCTGTTTTTATTATTTACCTACTCGAGGACGAGCAGGAATTAAGCTTGGGGATGTCGATACGTCTCCAACGTATCTACAATTTTTTATTGTTCCATGCTGTTATACTATCATTCTTGGATGTTTTACATTCATTTTATAGCAACTTTATATCATTTTTTGGGACTAACCTATTGACATAGTGCCCAGTACAAGTTGCTGATTTTGCTTGTTCTTTAGTTCGCAGAATATCCATATCAAACGGAGTCCAAACACAGCGAATCTTTTTGGAGATTTTTTTCTGCCCAGAAGACAACTTGGGAGCCAAGGAAGTGCACGAGGGAAGACCCGTGCGGCCCACAACCCACCTAGGCGCGCCAGAGGCCCCTGGCGTGCCCAGATGGGTGGTGGGGCCCATAGAGGTCCTTTCCACCGCCTCTCAGCTTTATAAATACCCAAATATTCTAGAAACCCTAGGGGAGTCGACGAAACACAATTCCAGCCGCCGCAAGTTCCAGAACCACGAGATCCAATCTAGAGCCCTTTTCCGACACCTTGCCGGAGGGGAAGACGATCACGGAGGGGTTCATCATCCTCATTGGTGCTCCTCCGATGATGCGTGAGTAGTTTACCACAGACCTACGGGTCTGTAGGCAGTAGCTAGATGGCTTCTTCTCTCTTTTTGATTCTAAATACAATGTTCTCCTCGATGTTCTTGGAGATCTATTTAATGTAATGACTTTTTGCGGTGTGTTTGTTGGGACGATGAATTGCGAGTTTATGATCAGTTCTATCTATGGATATTATTTGAGTCTTCTTTGATCTCTTATATGCATGATTATTATAGCATTGTATTTCTTCTCTGAAACTTTGGTTTGGTTTGGCCAACTTGATTGATTTTTCTTGCAATGGGAAGAGGTGCTTTGTGGGTTCGATCTTGTGGTGTTCTCACCCAGTGACAGAAGGGGTAGCGAGGCACACATGTATCGTTGCTATTAAGGATAAAAAGATGGGGTATAATTCCTACATGAATAGATCTTGTCAACATCATGTCACCGTTCTTATTACATTACTCCATTTCTCCATGAACTTAATACACTAGATGCATGATGGATAGCGGTCGATGTGTGGAGTAATAGTAGTAGATGCAGAATCGTTTCGGTCTACTAATCTTGGACATGATGCCTATATACATGATCATTGCCTTGGATATCGTCATAATTATTTGCTCTTCTATCAATTGCCCAATAGTAATTTGTTTACCCACCGTATGCTATTTTCTCGAGAGAAACCACTAGTGAAATCTACGGCCTCGGGTCTATTTTCTATCATATTGTTTTCAGATCTATTATTTCAAAAACCCAAAAATACCTTGCTGCACTTTTTCTTTATTTATTTTATTTTGTGTTTTCGTTAGATCTATTTATCCAATCTCATACAATTTAATCTATTTCAATACCGAGGAGGGATTGACAACCCCTCTTACGCATTGGGTTGCAAGTATTTGTTATTTGTGTGCAGGTGTTGTTTACATAGTGTTGCTTGGTTCTTCTACTGGATTGATAACATTGGTTTAATAACTGAGGGAAATGCTTACCGTTGCTGTGCTGGATCATCCTCTCCTCTTCGGAGAAATACCAACACAGATACAAGCAATCAGTCATGTCCCTTTCTGTCACCGGGATTGAGCATCGCAAGATCGAACCCATTACAAAGCACCTCTCCCATTGCAAGATAAATCAATCTAGTTGGCCTAACCAAATCAATAGATCGGAGAGAAATACGAAGCTATAAAATCATGCATAAAAGAGTTCAGAGAAAAATAAAATAATATTCATGGATAATATGATCATAAACTCATAATTCATCGGATCCCAACAAACACACCGCAAAAAGTGATTACATCGGATAGAACTCCAAGAACATCAAGGAGAACATTGTATTGAAGATCAAATAGAGAGAAGAAGCCATCTAGCTACTAACTATGGACTTGTAGGTATGTGGTAAACTACTGACGCATCATCGGAAGGGCAGCAAGGTTGATGTAGAGCCCCTCCGTGATCGAATCCCCCTCCGGCAGAGTGCAGGAAAAGGCCTCCAGATGGGATCTCTCGAGAACAGGAAATTGCGGCGGCGGAAAAAGTATTTTGCGGACTCCTCTATTGGTTTCACGATTTTAGAGAATTATAGAGGCGGAGTTAGGTCAAACGGAGCCACGTAGGCCCCACGAGCCACCAGGGCGCGCCCTGGTACCTTGTGGGCCACTGCTCCATCTTCTCGTCCCCTCCCAAAGCTTCCAGGGTCTCTTATGTCCAGAAAAAATCTCCAAAAAGGTTCGTGGCATTTGAACTTCGTTTGTTACTGATATTCTGAAAACCCAAAAACAGGCAAAAAACAGCAATTGGCACTGGGCACTAAGTTAATAGGTTAGTCCCAAAAAATGATATATAATTGCTTGTAAGTGTATATAAAACATCCAAGTTTGATACTATAATAGCATGGAACAATAAAAAATTATAGATACGTTGGAGACGTATCAGTCTGCCGCCCACCATTAACCACCTCATCGCCTGCCCTGCCATCTACCCGCTATTTAAACTCGAGGCCCGGCAACAGCTACATCCAACCTCCTCTGCACCCTATCTCCTTTCGGGACCACGCCCGCCATGGCCTTCTCGATCTCTAAAGCCCTCTGGGACAGCCTCTAGTCCGAGCAGAAGAAGGAGAGCACCACCATTGCGGACGGCTGGCAGGCCGGCAGATGGGCGACCTCACCGGAGGCCTGTGCTATGGATGCCCCAAAGGAAGAGCTGGCCGACGACGAGCCATCACCATCGTCGTCGCCGGCGCATGACAACATCACCCTGTGTGAGCCCCGTGCTCACTACACCGACATGGTGTTGGCATAGCGGGAGGTCACGTTCCGGCAAGCACAGGCCGGCCAAGCCTACAATTTCCGCCTCCTCGACGAGCACCCGCGCGCGGCGTGGACGTGGTCGAGCAGGCGATGCTGCTCCAGTCCTACCGCTCCGCTCGCGACATTCGCCTCGATCACTGTGGTACCACGTCCATCAGGCGAGTTAGAAGCCGCCTTTAAGGAGATCGACGAGGTGGCGGATGAAGTTTGCAGCAAGGACGAGGATGACATCACCAGCTCCTCGGCCGCGCCCCGCCGCCACGACGACGAAGCTGACACGTCTGCGAGCGCCACCGGCAGCGAGGAAGGGTAGAGCATGGGAGACTTCCAGTGCTCAGGTCCCAAGAAGGCCACCGCTCCTCCCCTCCTGTTGAAGCTAAGCTTGGCGGGATCATCATCGTTGGCCGATTAGCCACTTGCAGGCCACGGAGGCGGAGCTTCAGTTCCTGGCGCTCATGCTTGGCCGAACATGGGAACGGGTCAAAGGTCATTTAGAGTACAGTTTGGTTGAAATATGTCAAAATGTAATGAATTTGTTTCGGTTTAGAATTTTAGATGAAAAACATCAGATTTTATATAAAAAATATCTAAGTATGAATGAAAATCGTTCTGTTTGTTTAGATATGCATCAAACTTGTTTATTTTCGTTAAATTCTGTTTGAAATGTCTCCGGACATTTGCGTCTACGGTTGGATGGCCGGCTCTTGTATTCATGTCTGCGGACTGGTCCTCTGTTCGTGGAAGATACGGTGCCCGTTTTGAGGGTCAACGTTAGAGATGCCCTTTAGTTCCCTTTGTGTTTGCGCATCGAGATGTGGAGTATAAACCATGGTTTAAGCATCCAGATGAGGGAATAAATTGATGGATTTGTGTGTCCATTCGCGGGAGCTGATAGACAGGGCGACATATTCTTCAGTTTTGTTCGCATTGCGCTGCGGACGGAGGCTGCTTGACTCAAGCGTGGGTTTAATTAGTTAGCGAAGGACGTCCAGTTGTGCGTGCATGCATCAGTTAGCTAGATTAGGTAAGATTAAAGTGTCAACTGTCGCCTGATAACAGCATGTTTTTCGTTTCTGACAAATGGACACGGCAGATTATACTAATATAATGATTAATTAAAGGAGGTAGATCGTTGCAGAAAGAAAAAGTGAGTACCCCTAGTCGGAAAGGAAAAACAAATTATGTCTTTCTGCGTGGAAAAACATACCAGCACAATGATGAAAGAAACAGCGGCTAGCTGGGCAGCTACACGTTGGGAACGGCTGCAAGCGATGACTGTCATGCGTGCATGTCAGCTTCAGGGAAAAGTGTCGACACCCGTCACTGCACAACGTACGTATAGCAGCGTCGGGTTCTTTTTAGCCTTTCGGCTCCTGGAATGGAATGCTGTCGTCAGTCGCTGCGCGCGGCGAAGCGGATACCTCCTGCCCGGTCGCGAACCGAGGGGGTAGACCAACTGGCCGGAGATGGTCGTAGTGGACACTGGGCACGCACGCACGCACGGAGGGGCGCAAAGCATCCACCACCGTTCAACACGTACCGGAGCCAATTTCTGCTCTTTGCCATCTCGCTCAAGCTAGCTAAGATTCCTCTCCTCCTCCCGTGGTGGTGGTGGTGGTGGTCTTTGTGCGTGGTGCTCTTTTCATCCCCGTGACCCGTGAAAGCTTTGCAAATCTGTTGACCGATGACCGCGCAACAAGCATATTTTGTATGTATGTATATGCACTCGTGAAAGATTTTTTTTAGAAAAGGTACTGATGCTTTTCGAATTTTCTTCCTTTACAAAATGCCTCCTTTCAGGGTCGATGGTGTTATAAAAAGGGCGTCCCCATTAATGTTTCTTTGATTTCTATGTGAAGATCGTCTCTGTATAACGAGAGCAGTGATTCGGTGCCCAGCCTCGTCTGCACACGCACTGAAGGCAAAAATCAAAAGAAATACTAAAAATATTTAAAAATTCCAAAAAAAATGCATGGTAGATAATTTGGTGCGTGAGGTCTGCTCCAAATTTCATATCATCTGGACATTTGAGTAGCTCTCGGCAAAAAAGACAAATTTGGGGTCTGTAAAAACGTTTACTGTTCATCTACTGCTCTAACCTAATTTGTTTTTTTTTGCTGAGAGCTATTCATATGTCCAAATGATCTGAAATTTGGAGCGCACCTCGCGCACCAAATTATCTACCATGTAAAAAATGTTTTTTTTTTTTTTTTAAGAATTTTTTCTTGACCTGGTGTAGATGAGCCTGTGCTCAAAAATGAATATTCGCTATATAACAAGCTAATTTGCTTAAAGAAAGGTTTAGTTTCACATGCAACAGAAGGCCTGCCTTTTCGCTAAATTCACAAGTTTCCTTTGAACATCATTGTCTCCAAAAGGACCAGGGGTCTCACCAATAATGCAACGAAAGGTGCCTGACCTGATAGGCATACATACATGATAGTACAACATACCCCTGCCTGTGCCTGTGGGCCCCGCTAGCGCTTTTCAGGGGATGGATCATTTCTCGCTTCACTCAGCAAACACCAGCTGAATTGGCTTCCACCAACCATATGACCCACTTAATCAATTAGATTTACCTTTCTATGTTGGCCGGTACAAAAGGAAAAGGAAAACATTGTTGGTAGAGTCACATGCCATCCTTCCTACTTGGTGCAATTAGTTAATTAGTTTCGTATGCATATTATTGGTTACTCCCTCTGCAAAGAAATATAGGAATGTTTAGATCACCATACTATTGATTTTGTAACGATGTTATTAACACCCTATTGTGGGTGACAGTCCATGGTTACGACATCCAAGTGAGGCTAGCTTCATGTAGCGTGAAAATGATGTAGGCCCAAGTTTCACCATCCATAGCTTTTACACTATAAAGCTATGAAGGTGATGTTTGTGGCGGCATATCAATTGGTGGGATTTCTTTTGACATTCTTCCCCCACTAACATACAATTTAACCGTAAGAAAACAGATCGCGTAGATTCGCTCAAGCCGAAAAGATTTTCTCCCCCACTGATGTGCAAGTGTGTGCATGTAAAGTGAACAAAGGATCAAAATTTTGCTCCTCTAGTCCCGAGCTCAAATGCTCCTCTACGAACATTAAAACAAACAAAAAATAATAAAAAAAGTTCCAATTTTGTTTACAATAAACATTGCGTAGGTTTCTTTTTGCATGCACATTTTCATGGTGAAATCACGTTCGTAGAGGTCTGGTGAAAATAACAAAACTAGCACTCCAAAATGCTTTTAAAAAACAGTCTTTTGAAGCATCGATTTTGTTTTTCTGCCCTACGCAGTAGAAATATTTCTCTTCGTGGAAATTTGCACGTGTGTAGAACATTCAACTATGTTTGTTGCCAAAAGAACATCTGATTTTTTTAAAAAAAATTAATATTTCTTGATTTTACTATTCATGAGGGTGCATTTGAACTCGAGTGCAGAACCTCCACGTTCTCAAAATTTTACAAATAGTAGTAGATTAGCTTTTACTCGAGATACACATGGGTGCTCTGAATACATAGTTTCAGAGTTTTTTTTTTTTTGAAAACACATAGTTTCAGAGTTTCTAAGTTGTACTCCCCCAGGCCCATAATGTAATGCAAATTTGTTTTCTTATGAGTCAAAATCACGAATTTGACCAAGTTTATAGATGAAATTATTTGTATATATACAATACCAAATATATACCATATGAAATCATATTTGATGATTAATCTAGCAGTTTTGATTTGTATTATTTCTTAAATGTTCTTCTTCTTGAGATTTTATTTGTTTGCTAGTGTAATAAACCTATGTGGATCCTCGATGTTTTGATACGCTGTTTGGACAGAGATACTACTATATGCTTTTGTATCAGCTTGATGAATCAATACAAATACCTGTGTTAAAAAAAATATTTTTGGGGAGGAAAGACACTCAAAATAAAAAATTAATAGACAATACAATGAAAAAAATAACAAGACAAAAAACGGCCAGCAAACAAAAATACCAGTGAAAACTAAACCGAAGTGCACGAGAACTCTTTGTCTTCCTCAAACCCCCTTTCGCATCACCTAATTTTTATCACATACGGCACGCTATCTGTACAATTTACACAATCATACCAAGGTGCCCTTGAAGTATGCACTGGTCACTCAAAAACAATCCATAAAGAAAATTTTGCTCAAGAATTTAAACAAACAATGGATCATAGTTGTCATCTTAAACCAGGGGTGAGGATGGTGGAAAGAAAGAAAGGGTCTCCAAATGGTTTTCCAAGTGGACACGCATCAACAGGTGGTTCATGTCCGATCTAGCCCAATCCTTTTGAGGCGCACCTAAATATATCATATTGGTCTGGTCATCATGACAAGGACAAGAAAGTTGAGGTACTAGCAAGATTAGCACTAGATCTGCCTAAAAGGAAAATCCACGACAAGTACAAAGCAAAACCATATCATCTAGCACCCAACTCTTAATTACCTTTAGGTTAAAAGTTAACATGACTTTTTTTTGTCGACTCATAGTGTTCATTTTTTTTTTTTTGAGAAAACATCCAATCTATCCATCTTCAATCATGGTAGTACAACGAACACCACAAATAATAAAAATCACATACAAATTCGTAGACCACCTAGCGACGACTAAAAGCACTGAAGCGAGCCGAAGGCACGCCGCCGTCATCGCCCCTCCATCACCGGAGCCGGGCAAAACTTGTTGTAGTAGTCGGGAAGTCGTCGTGCTAAAACCCCAAAGGACCAGTGCACCAGAACAGCAACCGCCGCCAATGAAGAATAGTGTAGATCGAAAGGATCCAACCTGAAAACATACGAACGTAGACGAACGACGAACAGACCCGAGCAAATCCACCAAGGACAGATCCGCCGGAGACACACATCCACATGCCCACCGACGATGCTAAACGCACCACCGGAACGGGGGCTAGGCGGGGAGAACCTTATTCCATCTTCAGGAAGCCGCCGCCGTCTCGCCTTCCTGAGTTGGACACAAACCCTAACAACTCTCGACGACTCATAGTGTTCATTGTGAGAAATAATTCATAATCAGAACAACCCTGCGTATTTAAAGTGAAGCTACCCACATATTCCCTCTATAAAGTAGTGATCTAAACGCTCTTATATTTCTTTACAAAGGGAGTACAATTTATTTAATCTTCCTCACATGTGGCCCCATGTTTCGCGGACGCTTACCTTGTACTCTCTAGCGTACACCACCATGAATATTTTTTATTATACACTTTTTATTTATTATTTATAGTTGGTGAGCTCCAATGTTTGAAAGATTGTCTGCTCCCCACATGTCCTATTGACTCGTCTCTATCTAGTTTAGACTAAAATTCAGCTCTTGAGACATTGGTTTGTGCATAAAATTTTACAAATGTGAAAAGGAAGGACAATGACGTGCTTGATGATATCTGTATTTGTGCTACATTATAATTGATCTTATTGGGGCCCACAAAGATTTAGTGTTAAGCTACATCATAATTTAAAGGGATGAATAAAGACAAGAGATGCTTATCCATGGAAAGGCCCTTTGACAACTGAGTGAAAAGCAACCTTTTATACTAAAATTCTCTTTTTCGTGTCAAGCTGCTACCACTCTCTCAAAAAACCTTTTTATCTTTTGTCACTTTGAATTTTACCTTGACATGATATTATTTTTTTCTTGCATACTGGTTATTTTTTACTATATGACTATTTTTTAGTTTTGTTTTCAAGAGCACACACTATACTTGCACATTTTTTATTAAGAGTGAGAGAACTTTTACATTACATACTGAAAATAACACAAATACGACTACGTAGCTACATAACAAATGAGCAAAAATATATTACTCAATATCAAACCGGCTCGCGCGGACCAGTCTCCAGAGCACGAACTCCGCCTTGATGTGCCAGCAACCTGAGCGAGTGGGGGGGGGGGGAGTGGACACATTCTCGAAGACATGCTTGTTCAAATCTAGCCATATAAACCATAAAAAGAGACATTGATGAACGAGCTGTTCTTCGCACGGAGAGGCTGAGTTATTGGCGCGATGATCTTGGTGTTGGGGAACGTAGCATGCAATTTCAAAAAAAATCCTATGCTCACGCAAGATCTATCTAGGAGATGCATAGCAATGAGAGGGGAAGAGTGTGTCCACGTACCCTCGTAGACTGAAAGCGGAAGCGTTTGACAACGCGGTTGATGTAGTCGAACTTCTTCTCGTTCCGACCGATCAAGCACCGAACGTACGGCACCTTCGAGTTCTGCACACGTTCAACTCGACGACGTCCCTCGAACTCTTGATCCAGCAAAGTGTCGAAGAAGTAGATGAGTTCCGTCAGCACAACGGCGTGACGCTGATGGTGAAGTGATCCGCGCAGGGCTTCACCTAAGCACTGCGAGAATACGACCGAGGATGTAATCTGTGGAGGAGGGCGCAGCACACGGCTAACAGATGTTGTTGTGTGTTCTAGGCGCCCCCTTCCCATGTATATATAGGTGGGAGAGGGAGGGGAGCAGCAAGGGCTGCCCCAAGTAGGAGGAATCCTACTTGGGTGCCTCCCCAAGTCTGCCTCCCCCCCTTCCATAAGTACCGGAGGGGGAAGGAAGGAGGAGGGAGGAGGGAAGGAAGGTGGAGGCCGAATCCCTCCCCTTCCTTCTCTCTTCCCCTCTTTCCTTTCCCTCAGGTGCGGCCCATATGGGGGGCACAGCAGCCCCTGCTGGCTGTTGCGTTTCCCCTCTTGGCCCATTAGGCCCATATCTTTTGCCGGGGATGCCCGGAACCCCTTCCGATGACCCGATAAGTACCCGATACCCTCCGGAACACTTGCGGTGTCCGAATACCATCGTCCTATATATCAATCTTTACCTCTCAACCATTTCGAGACTCCCCGTCATGTCCGTGATCTCATCCGGGACTCCGAACAACATTCGGTCACCAAATCACATAACTCATATAATACAAAATCGTCATCGAACGTTAAGCGTGCGGACCCTACGAGTTCGAGAACAATGTAGACATGACCGAGACACTTCTCCGGTCAATAACCAATAGCGGAACCTGGATGCTCATATTGGCTCCTACATATTCTACGAAGATCTTTATCGGTCGAACCGTTATGACAACATACGTTATTCCCTTTGTCATCGGTATGTTACTTGCCCGAGATTCGATCGTCGGTATCTTCATACCTAGTTCAATCTCGTTATCGGCAAGTCTCTTTACTCGTTCCGTAATACATCATCCCGCAACTAACTCATTAGTCACATTACTTGCAAGGCTTCTTATGATGTGCATTACCGAGAGGGCCCAGAGATACCTCTCCGATACTCGGAGTGAAAAATCCTAATCTCGATCTATGCCAACCCAACAAACACCTTCGGAGATACCTGTAGAACATCTTTATAATCACCCAGTTACGTTGTGACGTTTGATAGCACACAAGGCATTCCTCCGGTATCCGGGAGTTGCATAATCTCATAGTCGAAGGAATATGTATATGACATGAAAAAAGCTATAGCAATAAAACTAAACGATCAATATGCTAAGCTAACGGATGGGTCTTGTCCATCACATCATTCTCCTAGTGATGTGATCCCGTTAATCAAATGACAACACATGTCTATGGTTAGGAAACTTAACCATCCTTGATTAACGAGCTAGTCTAGTAGAGGCTTACTAGGGACACGATGTTTTGTCTATGTATCCACACATGTATCAAGTTTCCGGTTAATACAATTCTAGCATGAATAATAAATATTTATCATGATATAAGGAAATATAAAATAACAACTTTATTATTGCCTCTAGGGCATATTTCCTTCAGTCTCCCACTTGCACTAGAGTCAATAATCTAGTTCACATCGCCATGTGATTTAACACCAATAGTTCACATCTTTATGCGATTAACACCCAAAGGGTTTACTAGAGTGAATAATCTAGTTCACATCGCTATGTGATAAACACCCAAAGAGTACTAAGGTGTGATCATGTTTTTCTTGTGAGAAAAGTTTAGTCAACGGGTCTGCCACATTCAGATCTGTATGTATTTTGCAAATTTCTATGTCTACAATGCTCTGCATTGAGCTACTCTAGCTAATTGCTCCCACGTTCAATACGTATCTAGATTCATACTTAGAGTTATCTAGATCAGTGTCAAAGCTTGCATAGACGTAACTCCTTACGACGAACTCTTTATCACCTCCATAATCGAGAAACATTTCCTTAGTCCTCTTAGGTAACTAAGGATAATTTTGACCGCTGTCGAGTGATCTACTCCTGGATCACTATTGTACCCCCTTGCCAAACTCATGGTAAGGTACACAATAGGTCTGATATAAAGCATGGCATACTTTATAGAATCTATGGCCGAGGCATAGGGAATGACTTTCATTCTCTCTCTATCTTCTGTCGTGGTCGGGCTTTGAGTCTTACTCAACTTCACACCTTGCAACACAGGCAAGAACCCTTTCTTTGACTGATCCATTTTGAACTTCTTCAAAATCTTGTCAAGGTATATACTCATCAAAAGTTTTATCAAGCGTCTTGATCTATCTCTATAGATCTTGATGCCCAATATGTAAGCAGCTTCACCGAGGTCCTTCTTTGAAAAACTCCTTTCAAACACTCATTTATGCTTTCCAGAAAATTCTACATCATTTCCGATCAACAATATGTCATTCACATCTACTTATCAAAAATGTTGTAGTGCTCTCACTCACTTTCTTGTAAATACAGGCTTCTCCGAAAGTCTGTATAAAACTATATGCTTTGATCAACTCATCAAAGCGTATATTCCAACTCCGACATGCTTGCACCAGTCTATAGATGGATCGCTGGAGCTTGCACACTTTGTTAGCACCTTTAGGATCGATAAAACCTTCTGGTTGCATCACATACAACTCTTTTTTAATAAATCTATTAACGAATGTAGTTTTGACATCCATTTGCCAGATTTCATAAAATGCGGCAATTGCTAACATGATTCGGACAGACTTAAGCATCGATACGAGTGAGAAAATCTCATCGTAGTCAACTCCTTAAACTTGTCGAAATCCTTTTGCGACAATTTGAGCTTTGTAGATAGTAACACTACCATCAGCGTCCGTCTTCCTCTTGAAGATCCATTTATTCTCAATGGCTTGCTGATCATCGGGCAAGTCCACCAAAGTCCACACCTTGTTCTTATATATGGATCCTATCTCAGATTTCATGGCCTCAAGCCATCTGTCGGAATATGGGTCATCACAGCTTCTTCATAGTTCGTAGGTTTCCCATGGTCTAATAACATGACTTCTAGGACAGGATTACCGTACCACTCTGGTGCGGAACGTGTTCTGGTTGATCTACGAAGTCCAGTAGTAATTTGATCTGAAGTTTCATGATCATCATCATTAGCTTCCTCTCTAGTTGGTGTAGGCATCACGGGAACAGTTTTCTGTGATGAGCTACTTTCCAATTCAAGAGAAGGTACAATTACCTCATCAAGTTCTACTTTTCTCACATTCACTTCTTTCGAGAGAAACTCCTTCTCTAGAAAGGATCCATTCTTAGCAACAAAGATCTTGCCTTCCGATCTGTGGTAGAAGGTGTACCCAATAGTTTCTTTTGGGTATCCTATGAAGACGCAGTTCTCCGATTTGGGTTCGAGCTTATCAGGCTGAAGCTTTTTCACATAAGCATCGCAACCCCAAACTTTAAGAAACGGCAGCTTATGTTTCTTGCCAAACCACAGTTCATACGGTGTCGTCTCAACAGATTTAGATGGTGCCCTATTTAACGTGAATGCAGCTGTCTCTAATGCATAACCCCAAAATGATAGTGGTAAATCGGTAAGAGACATCATAGATCGCACCATATCTAATAAAGTACATTTACGATGTTCGGACACACCATTACGCTGTGGTGTTCCAGGTGGCGTGAGTTGTGAAACTATTCCACATTGTTTTAAATGAAGGCTAAACTCGTAACTCAAATATTCGCCTCCGCGATCAGATCATAGAAACTTTATTTTCTTGTTACGATGATTCTCCACTTCACTCTGAAATTCTTTGAACTTTTCAAATGTTCCAGACTTGTGTTTCATCAAGTAGATATACCCATATCTGCTCAAATCATCTGTGAAGGTCAGAAAATAACGATACCCGCCGCGAGCCTCAACACTCATCGGACCGCATACATCGGTATGTATTATTTCCAATAAGTCATTGGCTCGCTCCATTGTTCCGGAGAACGGAGTTTTAGTCATCTTGCCCATGAGGCATGGTTCGCAAGTATCAAGTGATTCCAAAAATCCATCCGTATGGAGTTTCTTCATGCACTTTACACCAATATGACCTAAAGTGCTACAAATATGTTGCACTATCATTTTCAACTTTGCATCTTTTGGCATCAATATTATGAATATGTGTATCACTATGATCGAGATTCAATAAACCATTTACATTGGGTGTATGACCTTAGAAGGTTTTATTCATGTAAACAGAACAACAAACATTCTTTGACTTAAATGAATAACCGTATCGCAATAAACATGATCCAATCATATTCATGCTTAGCGCAAACACCAAATAACATTTATTTAGGTCCAACGCTAATCCCGAAAGTAGAGGGAGTATGCGATGGTGATCTTATCAACCTTGGAATCACTTCCAACACACATCGTCACCTCGCCCTTAACTAGTCTCTGTTCATTTTTGCAACTCCTATTTTGAGTTACTAATCTTAGCAATTGAACCGATATCAAATACCCATGGGTTGCTATGAACACTAGTAAAGTACACATCAATAACATGTATATCAAATATACCTTTGTTCACTTTGCCATCCTTCTCATCCGCCAAGTATTTGGGGCAGTTCCACTTCCAGTGACCATTCCCTTTGCAGTAGAAGCACTCAGTTTCAGGCTTAAGTCCAGCTTTGGGTTTCTTTACGGGAGTGGCAACTTGTTTGCCATTCTTCTTGAAGTTCCCTTTCTTTTCCTTTGCCCTTTTCTTGAAACTAGTGGTCTTGTTAACCATCAACACTTGATGTTTTTTCTTGATTTCTACCTTCGCCAATTTTAGTATCGCGAAGAGTTCGGGAATCGTTTTCGTCATCCCTTGCATATTATAGTTCATCATGAAGTTCTAGTAGCTTGGTGATGGTGACTAGAGAACTCTGTCAATCACTATCTTATCTGGAAGATTAACTCCCACTTGATTCAAGTGATTGTAGTACCCAGACATTCTGAGCACATGCTCACTGGTTGAGCTATTCTCCTCCATCTTATAGGCAAAATACTTGTCAGAGGCTTCATACCTCTCGACACGGGCATGAGCCTGAAATACCAATTTCAGCTCTTGGAACATCTCATATGCTCCATGGCGTTCAAAACGTTTTTGAAGTCCCAGTTCTAAGCCGTAAATCATGGTGCACTAAACTATCAAGTAGTCATCATACCGAGCTTGTCAAACGTTCATAACGTCTACATCTGCTCCTGCAATAGGTTTATCACCTAGCGGTGCATCAAGGACATAATTATTCTGTGCAGCAATGAGGATAATCCTCGGATCACGGATCCAGTCCGCATTATTGCTACTATCATCTTTCAAATTAGTTTTCTATAGGAAGATATAAAAAACATAGGGGAGCTACAACGCGAGCTATTGATCTATAACATAGATATGCAAATACTATCAGGACTAAGTTCATGATAAATTAAGTTCAATTAATCAAATTACTTAAGAACTCCCACTTAGATAGACATCCCTCAAGTCATTTAAGTGATACGTGATCCAAATCAACTAAACCATGTCCGATCATCACGTGAGATGGAGTAGTCATCAATGGTGAACATCTCTATGTTGATCATATCTGCTATATGATTCACGTTCGACCTTTCGGACTCCAGTGTTCCGAGGCCATGTTTGTACATGCCAGGCTCATCAGGTTTAACCCGAGTATTCCGCATGTGCAAAACTTTCTTGCACCCGTTGTATGTGAACGTAGAGTCTATCACACCCGATCATCACGTGGTGTCTCGAAACGAAGAACTGTAGCAACGGTGCATACTCAGGGGGAACACTTCTACCTTGAAATTTAGTGAAGGGATCATCTTATAATGCTACCGCCGTACTAAGCAAAATAAAATGTATAAAAGATAAACATCACATGCAATAAAAATATGTGACATGATATGGCCATCATCATCTTGTGCTTTTGATCTCCATCTTCAAAGCACCGTCATGATCACCATCGTCACCGGCTCGACACCTTGATCTCCATCATTGCGTCGTGGTCGTCTCGCCAACTATTGCTTCTACAACTATCGCTAACGCATAGTGATAAAGTAAAGCAATTACATGGCGTTTGCATTTCATACAATAAAGCGACAACCATAAGGCTCCTGCGAGTTGCCGATAACTTTTACAAAACATGATCATCTCATACATCAACGTATATCACATCATGTCTTGACCATATCATATCACAACATGCCCTGCAAAAACAAGTTAGACGTCCTCTACTTTGTTGTTGCAAGTTTTACGTGGCTGCTACGGGCTTCTAGTAAGAACCGTTCTTACCTACGCATCAAAATCACAACGGTGATTTATCAAGTTTGTTGTTTTAACCTTCAACAAGGACCGGCCGCTGTCAAATTTGATTCAACTAAAGTTGGAGAGACAGCCACCCGCCAGCCACCTTTATGCAAAACTAGTTGCATGTCTGTCGGTGGAACCGGTCTCATGAACGTGGTCATGTAAGGTTGGTCCGGGCCGCTTCATCCAACAATACCGCTGAATCAAAATAAAATATTGGTGGTAAGCAGTATGACGATCACCGCCCACAATTCTTTGTGTTCTACTCGTGCATATCATCTACGCATAGACCTGGCTCTGATGCCACTGTTGGGGAACGTAGCATGCAATTTTAAAAAAATCCTACACTCACGCAAGATCTATCTAGGAGATGCATAGCAACGAGAGGGGAAGAGTGTGTCCACGTACCCTCGTAGACCGAAAGCGGAAGCGTTTGACAATGCGGTTGATGTAGTCGAACTTCTTCTCGTTCCGACCTATCAAGCACTGAACATACGGCACCTTCGAGTTCTGCACACGTTCAACTCGATGACGTCCCTCAAACTCTTGATCCAGCAAAGTGTCAAGGAAGTAGATGAGTTCTGTCAGCACGATGGCGTGGTGACGGTGATGGTGAAGTGATCCGCGCAGGCCTTCACCTAAGCACTGCGAGAATATGACCGAGGGTGTAATCTGTGGAGGAGGGCGCCGCACACGGCTAACAGATGTTGTTGTGTGTTCTAGGCGCCCCCTCCCCATGTATATATAGGTGGGAGAGGGAGGGGAGCAGCAAGGGCCGCCCCAAGTAGGAGGAATCCTACTTGGGCGCTTCCCCAAGTCGGCCTCCCCCCCTTCCATAAGTACCGGAGGGGGAAGAAAGGAGGAGGGAGGAGGGAAGGAAGGGGGAGGCCGAATCCCTCCCCTTCCTTCTCTCTTCCCCTTTTTCCTTTCCCTCAGGTGCGGCCCATATGGGGGGCGCAGCAGCCCCTCCTGGCTGCTGCGTTTCCCCTCTTTGCCCATTAGGCAATATCTTTTGCCGGGGGTGCCCGGAACCCCTTCCGGTGACCCGATAAGTACCCGATACCCTCCGGAACACTTTCGGTGTCCGAATACCATCGTCCTATATATCAATCTTTACCTCTCGACCATTTCGAGACTCCTCGTCATGTCCGTAATCTCACCGGGACTCCGAACAACATTCGGTCACCAAATCACATAACTCATATAATACAAAATCGTCATCGAACGTTAAGCGTGCGGACCCTACGGGTTCGAGAACTATGTAGACATGACTGAGACACCTCTCCGGTCAATAACCAATAGCGAAACCTGGATGCTCATATTGGCTCCTACATATTCTACGAAGATCTTTATCGGTCGAACCGTTATGACAACATATGTTATTCCCTTTGTCATCGGTATGTTACTTGCCGGAGATTCGATCGTCGGTATCTTCATACCTAGTTCAATCTCGTTACCGGAAAGTATCTTTACTCTTTCCATAATACATCATCCCGCAACTAACTCATTAGTCACATTGCTTGCAAGGCTTCTTATGATGTGCATTGCCGAGAGGGCCCAGAGATACCTCTCCGATACTCGGAGTGACAAATCCTAATCTCGATCTATGCCAAACCAACAAACACCTTCGGAGATACCTGTAGAGTGATACGTCTCCAACGTATCTATAATTTATGAAGTATTCATGCTATTATATTATCTGTCTTGGATGTTTAATGGGCTTTACTATGCACTTTTATATTATTTTTGGGACTAACCTATTAATCCAGAGCCCAGTGCCAGTTTCTGTTTTCCCCTTATTTCAGTGTTTCGCAGAAAAGGAATATCAAACGGAGTCCAAACGGAATGAAATCTTAGGGAGCGTGATTTTTGGAACGAACGTGATCCAGGAGACTTGGAGTTGAAGTCAGGGAAGCTTCGAGGTGGCCATGAGGCAGGGAGGCGCGCCTCCCCCCTGGGCGCGCCCCCCACCCTCGTGGGCCCCTCGTGGCTCCCCTTACCGACTTCTTTCGCCTATATATATCCATATACCCTAAAACCATCGAGGAGCAGAATAGATCGGGAGTTCCGCCGCCGCAAGCCTCTGTAGCCACCAAAAACCAATCGGGACCCTGTTCCGGCACCCTGCCGGAGGAGGAAACCACACCGGTGGCCATCTTCATCATCCCGGCGATCTCCATGACGAGGAGGGAGTAGTTCACCCTTGGGGCTGAGGGTATGTACCAGTAGCTATGTGTTTGATCTCTCTCACTCTCGTGTTCTTGATTCGGCACGATCTTGATGTATCGCGAGCTTTGCTATTATAGTTGGATCTTATGATGTTTCTCCCCCTCTACTCTCTTGTAATGGATTGGGGGGGGGGGGGGGGGGGGGGGGGGGGGGGGGGGGGGGGGGGGGGGGGGGGGGGGGGGGGGGGGGGGGGGGGGGGGGGGGGGGGGGGGGGGGGGGGGGGGGGGGGGGGGGGGGGGGGGGGGGGGGGGGGGGGGGGGGGGGGGGGGGGGGGGGGGGGGGGGGGGGGGGGGGGGGGGGGGGGGGGGGGGGGGGGGGGGGGGGGGGGGGGGGGGGGGGGGGGGGGGGGGGGGGGGGGGGGGGGGGGGGGGGGGGGGGGGGGGGGGGGGGGGGGGGGGGGGGGGGGGGGGGGGGGGGGGGGGGGGGGGGGGGGGGGGGGGGGGGGGGGGGGGGGGGGGGGGGGGGGGGGGGGGGGGGGGGGGGGGGGGGGGGGGGGGGGGGGGGGGGGGGGGGGGGGGGGGGGGGGGGGGGGGGGGGGGGGGGGGGGGGGGGGGGGGGGGGGGGGGGGGGGGGGGGGGGGGGGGGGGGGGGGGGGGGGGGGGGGGGGGGGGGGGGGGGGGGGGGGGGGGGGGGGGGGGGGGGGGGGGGGGGGGGGGGGGGGGGGGGGGGGGGGGGGGGGGGGGGGGGGGGGGGGGGGGGGGGGGGGGGGGGGGGGGGGGGGGGGGGGGGGGGGGGGGGGGGGGGGGGGGGGGGGGGGGGGGGGGGGGGGGGGGGGGGGGGGGGGGGGGGGGGGGGGGGGGGGGGGGGGGGGGGGGGGGGGGGGGGGGGGGGGGGGGGGGGGGGGGGGGGGGGGGGGGGGGGGGGGGGGGGGGGGGGGGGGGGGGGGGGGGGGGGGGGGGGGGGGGGGGGGGGGGGGGGGGGGGGGGGGGCCCAACAACGTCTACAAGAAGAAGGTTGCGTAGTAGACATCATAGAGCATCTTTATAATCACTCAGTTACGTTGTGACGTTTGATAGCACACAAGGCATTCCTCTGGTATACGGGAGTTGCATAATCTCATAGTCGAAGGAATATGTATATGACATGAAAAAAGCTATAGCAATAAAATTGAACGATCAATATGCTAAGCTAACGGATGGGTCTTGTCCATCACATCATTCTCCTAGTGATGTGATCTCGTTCATCAAATGACAACACATGTCTATGGTTAGCAAGCTTAACCATCTTTGATTAACGAGCTAGTCTAGTAGAGGCTTACTAGGGACACGGTGTTTTGTCTATGTATCCACACATGTATCAAGTTTCCGATTAATACAATTCTAGCATGAATAATAAACATTTATCATGATATAAGGAAATATAAAATAACAACTTTATTATTGCCTCTAGGGCATATTTCCTTCACTTGGACCACCATTTCGTGATGGCGGTCGACACATATGGAGCCAACATGGCAGGAAAACAAAGAACGACCCCATCCCACCCCCAGCACAAGAAGGGACATCGGAGCATGATGTGCTAGATATCCTGCATGAAACAAAAGCTTACAACCGGGGAGGGGGAAGGGGTAATCAATGAGCAAACATGTCGACAATCCAGAGCCCATCCTTGAGCGCCAGCCATGTGAGAGCCTTGATGTCCAGAGGCGCCCATGAGTTCCACATTTTCATGGAGCACACAACATGCTCTGTGCCAAAGAACAATGAATAATAAGCAAAGCAGACAAAGTTCACATTAAACATGTCATACTTTGGTTCACTATATGTGAATTTCGAACTGTACTCCACCTATGAATGAAACCGAGTGGGTGTGTGGTATGCATCAAGCTCTCCTACTAAAATAAGTAAGTTGTTATCTTAAGTTCAGGAATTAGCATAGTTTATATTTCTGTAAAATATAGCTTCATGGGCACATTCCACACATCAAAGAAAAATGAGGATGTAGCCTATCATCGACGTGACACGAAGCATGTATGAGCAACATCTACAACCATTCTACTTGAAGTTCGATGGCACATATAAGAATTAACTACAATTAAATTGCATGCCTATATGGTAAAGCCTAAATTTTCCAGAAAAATATGTGTAACATACTTCAACAATTTTCATGTCCATGGCACTAGATTTCTCCACGAAATTGACAAACGAAAACATACACTCTATCTCAATACTTACCAACTCCCCATCCTCACGTCTATACGTTGGCAGCCCTTAGGTGTGTCATCATCATATGTCAAACAATATACTCCCTGATCTAAACGCTCTTATATTTATTTCTAGAAGGAGTATTAATTATATTAAAGACAATGTTGGCCATAGATTTCAAACTCAATATCTCGTTTTTGACACAATATATTTAGTTGTGTACCTGACTAGCTCAGCGAAAGACTCAAACCAGCGGAAAGATGTGTGGACAATACATTTCTACATTCTCAAACCTATTTACATGGACTAGAGATTAGGTCACATTTTTTTTCTTTTGACTTCTTTTGTATAAGAGCCTTGGGCTCTTAGGGTTTGGTACCGCATCGAGTTTCTTTAATGAGGCGATAGAGTGAGTATCCATTCAACAAATTGCATGCGTAAATAATACTACCCACATATGACATAGTAGATGCATTGCACGGCGTGAAGGATCCAAACACCTTCACTTTTCCCTTACATTACACGAGTCACCTACGAACAGCAGCACACCACTTGTCACTAGTGGGTGGGGTCGTAGCCACCATATACACAGTGCCACCAATTCAAGTGGACACACTATCTGCCATTTTGTGCTCACACAAACAACACTATTATTGCTCCCAGCACTCCTACGAGCAGCACAGCGTGACCCACACCCATAAAACCCAATAGAATTCGTGTGTGTGGGGTTAGAGCATCTACAGCTGGACTTGACGAATCTGACCCCTCAAATGCCCTTTGACGCGTTCGGACGCATCCGCAGGCAGTGACCGGTCACGCCTTAAATAATCTATTCTACAATCGGATACCTCAAACTAGAAACTTTAAATCCATACTATTTCATACAACGTAAATCGATCTTTAAGCGGAGCTTGTTCGGCTCCGCCGTGCCCATGTTCAGCGGTCGGCTCCGCTCCCCGGAGTGTTTGGTCCGGTTGTTGACGAGGTAGAGTAGGACATGAGACACTAGCCGGCTCACGGGATTCAAGGCGCTGCCGTCTCCTATGCCCTACTCTTCCTTGTCGGAGCCCGGAACCATGATGGTGCCGGTGGACGTCGGATCGATGATGGATCCGTCCTGGGACGAGCCGGCGACATCCACCATGACGCGGTTGCGGCGCCCGGACTAGTGCACCATACGGGGGCACCGGAGAATGTGACTCCGCTTTGCCAACTTCCACCATTGCGAGGGCTGCCGCTGCCTCCCGCGCCCACTGCCTCGTACGGCGAGCACTTCGCACCATGTTTGCGTCGGACGACGTCTATGGTGTGTCTCCCGCCTCGATGCGCCAACGGAGGGGTTGCGCGTCCGCCACCGCATTCGGATGCTAGACGGACCGCACCGCCTCCGGTGAAGCAACGATGCCGCACGCCTAGCGGCGGATCCATGCGCCATTTGGACGGACACAATGGGTTCCCGACGGAGTCCGAGCGCTGCCATCGGACGGCCTCCTCCCGAGAGCGGTGTAGCGCAAGCCTGGCGGTCATCTCCTCCTCGGGGCCGCGTTGGATGAGCTCGGGGTCGATGGATCTGTAGGTGCAGGACTCAGATCCGCTGCCCACCATGCCGGAGAAAGCCGAATGGGAACTTGTGGGCGGAGCGAAGTGAAGTGAAGGGGCTAGGGTTTGGTCCGGAGAGCGGATATGGATGATTATACGTGGCGTCGGGTAGGTCAGCATGGGCCGAAACCGACGTGGCGGACGCGCCCGGGTCATATCTACCCTATATGCACGGACGTAACATTAAGGTGCCCGTCTGGTTTTTTTTTTTGACCGGTTAATAGCCGTCCGCCCGGACGTACGAGAGGGTTTTGCGGAGCCCCACTGTACATGCTCTTAGTTTACAACACGACATGTAAAATACACCAGCTTGCAGGGTAGAGATATTTCTTGTACACCTTTTTGGATGAGATGTGAGCTGAGAATAAACCAAATGGGTGCACCAGTGGAATCCTAAGAGCAGCGCAGGTGTCCCTGTCCAACTAAAGTTGAGGGCTATTTTCGAAAGCATCGCGAGAGGAAACTCTTCTGCTTGCATGGATGATTTCACAAGCAGAGAGGGGGAAAAAGAGAGGGAAACTAACTGAAATGATGTAAACGTTATCTTTCCGCCAACACAGCAATTCTGCATCATTTCGTTTCAATTAATATGACATATTTGCCGATAGGCCAATGAGCCGAATTTTGCAGTAAACCCGGAGGCCGGAGCGCAGCTGACATTGGGAGAGGACCGGAGCCTTGTGCTGTCCCAGCTGGGGGTATCCATACCGCTAGATCCCGGTGCCTTTCCCAGAAGGATTTTGCATATCTCATGGGTGGTGGTACTGTCTTTCACCCACTTTTGTAGAAGAGAACAATCAAGCTTGGCTGCAGTGTGCCACAGCGCGGCACAGTGGTCTACCCAAAAGAAGAATTTGTACTGCCACTGAGCTCAGCTGCATATATGCTATGCTTTGGTGCTCCCTCCACCAAATTAATTTTCATTTTCTTTTCCCCCACTCCAGAAAGCAGCAGCACTCACTGTCACGATCGCCGTCGCTGTCAGGTGGGCCCCACCGCATCACCGAAAAGAGGAAGAGCAGATATCATCATCGCCCATATATAAACCTCTCCACCTGCCTTCCTGGCCAATTATTTTTCTTCCAGGCTCGGCTCAAGCGACCGACGCCCCCTCCAATGTTTCCACTATTACCAATCCGGCCCTCAGAAGTTTACCCTTCGTCCAGTGTGCGCGGAAAAGTAATAATAGCAACCAGGTCCCTCCAGTGATTACCACCTGTCTCTGACCCGCTCGGCTCCCCTAATCCCAATCCCAGTCCCAGCCCTCCGCGCGTGCGTGCGCCGGCGATGCCGACGCCGGTGGCCGCGGCGCGGCAGTGCCTCTCGCCGGCCGCCGTCACCGCCCTCGACGCGGCCGTCGTCTCCGCGCGCCGCCGCGCCCACGCGCAGACAACCTCGCTCCACCTCATCTCCGCCCTACTCGCGCCTCCCGCCCCGCCGCTCCTCCGCGACGCGCTCGCGCGGGCACGCAGCGCCGCCTACGCCCCGCGCGTCCAGCTCAAGGCGCTCGAGCTCTGCTTCGCGGTCTCGCTCGACAGGCTCCCCTCCGCCTCCTCCTCCTCTGCCTCCGGCGCCGACGACGCGGAGCCGCCCGTCTCCAACTCGCTCATGGCGGCCGTCAAGCGCTCGCAGGCCAACCAGCGCCGCAACCCGGACACCTTCCATTTCTACCACCAGGCGGCCACCGCGCAGGCCCCCGCCGCCGTCAAGGTCGAGCTCTCGCAGCTCGTGCTCGCCATCCTCGACGACCCCCTCGTCAGCCGCGTCTTCGGCGACGCGGGCTTCCACAGCGGCGACATCAAGCTCGCCATCCTCCGCCCTGCGCCGCCCATGCCGATGCTCGGCCGCCTCCCCACGCGGAGCCGCCCGCCGCCTCTCTTCCTCTGCAGCTTCGCCGCTGCCGACGACGCCGACGTGCCCTCGCCAGCTGCAGGGAGCCTCGCCGGCGGCACCGGGGAGGAGAACTTCCGCCGCATCGGCGAGGTTCTCGCCCGAGGCCGCAATCCCATGCTCGTCGGCGTCGGGGCTGCCTCCGCCGCTGCCGACTTCGCCGCCCTCTCACCGTACCGTGTCCTCCCCGTCGGTCCAAGCTCCATCGACCAGACGGAACTTGGCGTGGCGGCCGCCATGGCCAGCGCCACCTCCGGCCTCATCATAAACATCGGTGACCTCAAAGAACTGGTCCCTGACGACGGCGAGCGCCAAGAGATGGGGCGCCGGGTGGTGGCGGAGGTGACGCGAGTGCTGGAGACGCACAGAGCTGGCCGTGTCTGGGTGATGGGGTGGTCGGCCACGTACGAGACCTACCTCACCTTCTTGTCCAAGTTCCCCTTGCTCGACAAGGATTGGGAGCTCCAGCTGCTGCCGATCACGGCAGTGCGCGCCGGAGGCAGCCCCGCTGCGCTCATCCCTCAGGCAACCACCGCCGCGGCTTTCTCCAAGCCTGCAAGGTGAATCCTATTCTCTTCTCTTTCTACCTTCCGCCAATTGTTTATGCTTAGGATTGAGTTGATTGGCATCCATTGTGGTGACTGGCGTGTGTGCGTGTGCGCGCGAGCGCACCTTTTGTTTATCATATTCGGATGTTCCTTAGATGTCTGGTTACTACTACTAACAAGGATTACTAGTTCTTACTCCCATGATCGGCGTACTATTAGTTTAGTACTAATGTTTTGAGTGCAGATTTGTCTGTATGCCCATTGGCCTGATTATTTTTCTACCATGTCTGATTGGTCGAGTTTATACAGAGGTCTTTAAATATTCTACATGGATACAACTTTTTCGTGACGTTGATTGTTTTCTGAATGTTTTTACTCATTCCGTTTAGCAGTATAGTTGTTTTCTCAGTGCTTGACCTGGTAATATGCATGCTTAAGTTATCGACTTAAGCATGCCTCTTATCTTGAGGTGTGTTGTTATGGCCTTTGGAGGTTACATTGATGCTTGAGTAAAGTACAGACTGAAGTTGTGTTACTGTGGTTGTCATGGTTTTGATTTTCATCCGCGTGATTCCGTTGTCCTTCAGAGGTTTCAATGGTGAGGAGTTTGCCACCTGGATTTTTTTTTTCCACAGTGGGTACATCTTCAGTTCAGATACTATAGATCATCACAATCAGGGTTTGCAACTTCTGTATCTAAGATTGACAGTGATACCTCTATCCCTGATTACCTGTGCTGAAGACCCCTAGTGTTTCTGCTCCATGTTTAATATATTTTTTAATACATGACCGGTTTATTTCAAATATCAACGAGAAGATTACATATTTCCACTTTCTGGGAGCGGGTTACTAATTTAAATTCTTCTGGACCATCTTCCTTTTGTGTGATGTATCGATGGTTTTTACTCGTTTGTTTACTCATTCATTAGCTTCTTGTTTGTTCATTTAGGTTATTTTAAAGAACTTCTTTGCTCCTTTGACAATTTTAAGCTGTCCTATTTAATTCATAAGGTAGATGATTTGTTCCACCAATATTGCTTTGCGTCCGACATTTTTTATACGATCTCTGTATGATACTACTACCCCGCGTCAGATATTGATCCGGCTATTCCATCGAAGGGTGATGGAGTACTGTTGTACGGTTGTCGTACGAAAATTCGTCGTATGTATATCATTCCTGTTGTTCCACCGTCATTGGGTGTAAGAATTCAGAGTACCTCGGTAAAAAAAAATACAGGCACTAAAGATAAAAAGAGAGAAATGAACAAGGTTTTAAACATTAAAGAAATGCATTTTCATGAAAAGACATTATTCTATTCCGATACAGCAAGTACTCTTTGAACAATGAGGTTCTGATGCATTGGACCCAAAAGTGCCAGCCTTTTTTCTGAAAAGAGAAGTGTACCAGCTATACTTAAGCAACTGCAGAGTCAGAATAGGCGTATTGAAGTAGGACTTGATGTGAGTTCTCTGTACTCCATTTTGCTCTTGTGATCTTTGGCCTAACGATGTCAAACATGTTTTGCAGCTTTATGGATTCGCTCATTCCTTTTGGAGGACTTGTCAGCGATACCTACGAAGCTAACAGCCTCACAGCAAATTCTTGTCCTCCGGCCCTTCGGTGTCAACAGTGCAATGATAGATATGAGCAAGAAGTTGCTACTATCATTAGAGGAAGTGGCATTACAGCTGAAGACCATCACCAAGGAGGTCTACCTTCGCTGCTGCAGAATGGCAGCATGATAGGTGCTAACAATGGATTTGATGCAGTCAAGGTGTGAAGCGGCTTACATATTTTGTGACTTTTAAATAATTGATGCATATGCCGTCGTTTTGATAGATGCATAAGTTTGAATATCATTGGTATAAAAGATGTACAGTTTTTCTTCAGTGCAGGTTAGAGATCAGATGGTATTGAATTCAAAAATATCGAATCTACAGAAGAAGTGGAACGAATACTGCCTGCGGCTCCACCAAGGCTGCCATAGGATCAACAGTGTTCCATACCAGTTATTTCCGCATTATATTGGTGTTCCAGCCAATGGGGAAAGAGCAGAAAATCTGAGCAAAGGTTCTGAATCAGTTGAACTTCAAAGGGAGGTTATTAGACCTTCTGTAGTGTCTGTTCCACATACCAATGCTACCACAAAGAGTATTTCACCCCCATCTATCTCTAACCAAAGGAATGACAACCTTACATTGGAACTTCAAGCTGGGTTTTCAAAGAGTGATGAAAAGCAGTCCCGACATGAAACCCTGTCATACTGTCATGATCGCGAAGATCACGTGTCACCATCATCCGCTGCATCTGTGGCGACTGACTTGGTTTTAGGCACGCCTCATGAATCTTCTTCCAAGGGTACAAATTCTGCCAGCTGCAAACATGTAGCTGATGCAGAGATATCTGTACCCAAGAAAGTTGATGATTTGAATCTGAAACCTCCTCAGATCTTTGCACAACCCTTTGCTTGTTCCAAGAGTTCCACAAATATGGGGCAAACATCACCTAGTGCTCGGCATTCAGCAGCTTCTGGAGGTTTGTCTGCTTTTGGTCATTGGCAGAAACCTTCACACCTCGCAGCACAGGCTTCTGATTTGAGTAATTACAAGCTACTTGTGGAACGCCTGTTCCAGGTTGTTGGAAGGCAGGAGGAAGCCTTGAGTGCTATTTGTGGTTCCATTGTGCGGTGCAAGTCAATGGAGAGGCGCCGTGGTGCAAGCAGGAAGAATGACATTTGGTTTAGCTTTCATGGTTCTGATTGCATGGCCAAACGCAGAGTTGCTTTGGCGCTTGCAGAGCTCGTACATGGCAGCAAAGAGAACATGATTTATCTGGACCTGAGTCTCAAGGATTGGGCCGACTCAAGTTACAGAGGAAAGACTGGCACTGACTATATTGTTGACGAGCTGAGCAAGAAACGGCGATCTGTCATCTTCCTTGATAATGTCGATAAAGCTGACTGCCTTCTGCAGGACACCCTGACTCATGCCAGTAAGACTGGTAGATTCCGAGACTTGCGTGGCAAGGAAGTTGACATTAATGACTCCATTGTTGTGCTGTCAACAAGAACAACCAGAGGCTCCAAAAGTGTGTCTGTTGGAGTGGAAGAGGGTCTTACTTTCACTGAAGATAAGATCCTGGCAGCTAGTGGACATCAACTGAAGATCCTGGTAGAATCATGTACGGCGATCACCAGTGAAGGCCACGGTGATAAGGTGATAGTTTCCCCCGGGCACCCTCTCGCCAAAATTCGTGCATCTTTGTACTGTGGGGGTTCAGTCAGCAAGAGGAAGTTCAACATTTCTGATGACCAAGAAAAGCTGCAGGGGGAATCACCGAGCATTTCCAAGCGACTGCACAGAACATCAAGTGTTCCGTTCGACCTGAACCTCCCCATCGACGAGGATGGTTCGAGCGACGCTGATGACCACAGCGGCAGCAATGACAACTCATATGGCACTCCAGAGAGATCCATGGACAGCCTCTTGTGTTTGGTTGACGAGTCCATCGATTTCAAGCCATTCGACTTTGACAAAGTCGCCGACTACGTGCTGCAGGAGCTGAGCAATACACTCCGCAAAGTTCTGGGCTCCGGCTGCACACTGGAAATTGATGTCGGTGCAATGGAGCAAATAATTGCAGCGGCATGGGCATCAGAGGGCAAGAGGCCTCTCCAGGCCTGGCTGGATCAGGTGTTCGCTGGAAGCCTTGGGGAACTGAAGGTCAAGTGTGGTAAGCATGCCAGCAGTTCCACTCTTATACTAGTGGCCTGTGAGGACATGGCAGCAGTCAGGGAGGACAATGGTTTTGGAGGTTTGCTCCCCTCCAGAATAATTCTAGAATGGTGAACTGATGGTATCTGTATAGGGATAATTGTAATTATTTCTAGCTATTAGTCCACAATAGTATAGCATTATTTTGCCGGGAAATAATTTGTAGCCTAGTTGATGATGCATTGCCTTCATATATATCGGCAAGTATATATTGATTGTAACACTTGTGGATTTGCCAATATATCACTGTTATATATGGTGATGCAGCAGTAGAGTACCGAAGTCCATAATCAGTGGGTAATTCCAGGTTTGGCCAACTTCTCCTGCTAATTTGTAGGTTCATATTGAAATATGTAAATGCTAGTGGCTCACATTCTAATTAGTATCGAAGAGTTTGGCCAACTTGTTTTGCGGCGAAGGTTCAAATTGAAATTTGTAAGGTTAGTGGCCCAACATTTTATATTTTCAGCGTTGGGAATTTTGCCAACTTGTTATGCTTATGGTGGTGTAGGTTCATGTTGAAATTTGTAATAATTATGCATAACCCTGTTCCAGCAATCTAGTTAGTCTAGTACACAAAGATGAGTAGCCAATCTGTACACTCTAATTAGCAAGCATATAACTCAGATCAGAAAAACGGCGCAGAGCACTTAATCTGGCTCACAAAATTAATGCCCACTCTCCCAGGCCCGGCACATACAAGCTCCAGACTGATCAATAGTCTAAGAAGTTTCATTAATTTGTTACATAACTCCACATCCAAAACTGGTAAGATTGAAAATAACATTGCTAGCTACAACCACAATTGGAGAATGCTAATTCTAATGAATGGTCTGAATCTCATCAACAAATCAACACATCCTGTCTGTTGTTGCAGACCCACATGCTTTGATTTTAGCAGGAAGCCCGTTCTGCTAATTTCTCCAGCAGACTATGATATTTCTCTATCTTACATCACTTGTGCTTGCCATCTTTCGTCCAGTTATCGCCATTCAAGCTTGGGTCAGTTTGGTAGAAGACAACATCTCCAACATCGCTTACGAAGTGATCGACTCTCAAGCTCCTGAGGAGGACATGGAAGAGGTGAAGTGGCAGTGGACCTGACTTCTCTGGCTCGCGGTAATATCTTCCCAGTACTGGCCTTGCTGCCTTGGTCTGTTTTTTGTTCACAAAATAAGGAGAAAGCCGTAGTTTCAGTACACAGTACTCAGCATTAGTATGTGTAAGTGCATATATATGTTTAGCATAGTAGTAGTAGTGCGCTTACTGCTTCTACTAGGTGGTAGTGAGGTATTTGAGGGAAGAGGTGGTGGATGACATGAGTGCCAATGTCATGGTGGATGTTGTTGATCCATCCATAGTCCCGGTCCACGGTCGTCAGGCCACCACGGAGGTAGCTCCATTCCTGCAACAATGATTACAGAGAATATATGTTTAGTTGTCGACAAATAAACATTGAGCGCTGGTGAAATAGTAAAACCATGTTAGAGCGAAACCGCATTGTGTGTGTGTGTGTGGGGAGGGGGGTGATCAAGTGAGTTTAACACGCAAAAAGGGACAGCATTACAAACAAGTTTATGTAGCACAATTATTTTTCACTGGATATCAACATTAATAGTAGCTAAGATGTTCAGAAGATGAGGTAATCTTATTTTTCTGTAACTGTTTGTTCCATCTGCCATGACAAATAGGCTGCTAACTTTTTTTTTTGAAACAATAATAGGCTGCTAACTCATGAACTATGCGTAGATGGATGTTTTTCATATATATACTTGTAATTAACTGATATATTTTCCTCAAAATAACAATAACCCATATAGCAAGTACCTCGCCGCGATACCAAGGGAGGTCCTGGTGACCATGGTGGTGAAGGTACGTCACCAAATCGAGCCACATCACAAACACCTGTTTTATATGACATTGGATGATACCAGAATCAGTTAGTTGTTCCGTCCGAGTGACTTGGAAGCAAGCAGTACTAACAAAACCGTTAACAGTAGCTTACAGCATATGGAACCCCGTAGAGCTTGAGCACCGGCACCGGTCCAAACACACACGCCATGGCGATGAGCAGCGCGATCATCGTGAACCAGCAAGTGGTGGATACTATGACGTCACGCCTCTCCTTGGGGCTGAACAAATCGCTGCTTGGGTTGAAATGCGAGCCGTTCTTGCCCGGGCTTCTGTACCACTGCAGGTGTTCAGCCATTGCAGAAGACGAATTCAGTGCAGTTTTTCAGCTGAGACTCGAGGATGCAGAGCACAATCGATCATCAGAGAAGGAGATTCTTACGAGGTAGACAGGGAAAGCCAGGAGCGGGTATGGCAGTGAGAAGCGTAGCTTCTTGGTGCTTGGCTCCATCTCCTTGTACACATTCTCGGTAATCTGCTCAATTCAGTTATATCCGCATCAGCTGAGGTTAAATGTTAAGGATCTTGGTTAAAACTGCAATTGACTGATGCCACAACCACAACTCCACAGCAAGCAGCCGAACCTGACTGAAAAGGGCAAGGCCTACTGGTCTATGACTATGATAATGACAGCCATGCAATCGACATGAAAGGGACCTTTGCATTATGAAATGGTCTAGTTTGGTGGGTGACTAAGCAAAGGAGCCAAGGTAAGATTCGATGCGCATCTTTGCTGATATACGGCGATCAACTTAGCAGGCAGTAGCAAGATGCAGATCTGATCACGTGACAGACATGATGAGTAGATCTACTTAGCCGGCACTTGCAGCTTGTGTTTGGCTGGCATTATTAGTAGTACTAGTATCTAGGAAAGGACGGACCATATCTCGCTAGCTAGCTTTTGCTTGGATGGATGGATGGATCTTTAGGGGCAGTTTAGTTTGGCAGCCTAATCATATCTACTAGCAGCGGTATTCTCCCCCTTTTCCTGCTCCACTGCATGTGCACTCTGCATCTCAGGCTGAGCTGAAAGCAATGCTTGCTTGTCCTTTTTCACCCTTCACCTCAAGTCTGCCAAACTCTCTCACAAACCTTTTAGGGCATGTACAGTGGTGGCATATGGATACATATGCCTCATGACAAAAAGTAATTTGAGGCATCTACATTTATTTTTTCTCCCCAATGCAAGTTACCACTAGTGGGCCTAATTAAGAAATAGAAAATAAAGACTCCAGCACACATGCATCTCTACTTTTCACTCCAACCTTTTCAACTTTTGTCAACGGACCACACTTTTTCTCTTCAAGCACCCGCCTCCTGGAGAGGATCCCGCTTCCCTATCCGAACCTACTTTACGTCATATCCGATCCTATATGGCATGCGAGGCATCACCTTGAGGCTATGCATTATACATGCCCTTACTACCTACTAGTAGGAGTAGTAGAATGTATACATATGAATAATTCAATATCTTAGCCTACAAATATCTGTCGAATGGCCTAGCAGCTCTGAATCTGAATTGCAATAATGCTGGCGGGTAGCGTTTTGTACGATGAGGGTAGGACTACTAACCGGGTGCCATGACTCGTCCTTGTCGATGTGGCCATGGTTCTGATGGTGCGTCCTGTGGCTGATCCTCCTGAATTATGCCATAACAAACAAAAATGGTCCATCAGCCAAAGCTAACTAAAGCATCACTAGATCAATGCATCAACGTTAATTGCTGCCCCGCAAAAAATAATGAATTAATTAATTGCTGCACAAGAAAATGCAGATGCTGCCCCGCAAAAATAAATAAATAAATAAATTGCTGCACAAGAAAATGCAGAACCTTGCGAAATAAGTAAAATAAAATTCAGAATCTTGCATGGCATGCACGACGCATGGCTTGTGCCCATCGTTTTCGTCTCCGTGTGGGTGTAGTTTTCAATGTGGCCGACGTAGGGGACTGTGCACTAGTGTTAAACAACTCAAACTGTTGTCGGGAGATACTTATTTCTCTCAACCTTTTCTTTTCTTTATCTTTAATATAATATAATAGGGGGAGAAACTCTGTTTCGCATCTTGTCGATTGCATCGGTTTGCTCCAAATTTTAGCTCCTTTTCATGATTGTTTAGTTGTTTCCTAACTCATGATACTGAAGAAAATTCCAGCCCAGTTCGTAGAATTTCAGAATGTGTATCAAACTGCATCACTTATGCTCCAAATTTTGCAGCGTTTGTGTTCCTAATCTGTGCAGGTTCAGAATATGGGTGCATACTAAACTGTCTGTGTTTATGTTAAGCGGAGATAAATCGAAAGATGCTAACCATCCGTTGTATGGGACAAGGATGAAGGTGTGCAGCAGGTGGCCGACGACGCTGTTGAGCGTCCCGCTGTCCGAGAAGCTCCCGTGACCACTGCATTACAAGAATAGTCATTACTGTATCTCAATAGTAATCAGCATTGCCTCGGACGGCAACGATCTGGTTAACTAATGGATCGATTGCGGCGGCCGGCCGGAGGAAGGAAGAGGCGCGTACCAGTCGTGGCCGAGGACGAAGAGCGCCCAGAACATGGTGCCCTGCGCTGCCCAGTAGAGCGGCCACACGGCCCAGCTGTTGAGCCACCATGCGGCCACGGCCAGCGCGGCCACGACGGCGACGTCGCGGGCGACGTAGGAGAGGGACCGTAGTGGGCTCTTGCGCCAGCAGTGGGCGGGCACGGCGGCGCGCACGTCGCCGATGCGGAACGGCGGCGGCTTGGCGGCGTCGAAGTCCTCCGTGGCCTTGCAGCTTTGCTCCTGCTCGGGCGCCCTCCTCGCCACGGCGCCCATGGCTGGATCTGTCTCCGGGAAAGCGGGGAGAGAGATTTGGGGCCGCGGGTTGGGTGGTGGTGGCCGGAGATCGACGCAGATGGGTGCTATTTATAAGCCATCAATTTGCCATTGGTGTACACTTCCTACGTTCTACGTGATGGATGGACCGGTGCACGTGCATGCACGTCCTCCTCCTGCACGGAACCATCCAGTTTCCCTTTACGTGCCCATACGCTTGCGTCGTGTTTCCATACTGCGACACGATACAAAATGGCGATCAAATTACGCGGGACACATTCCCACAATGACATGTGTGTTTCTAAACTAAATCAGAAAATCGATGGAAAGAAACTACTCCTAGATCCCCCTCTCTTCAGATCTCCACCTTTCCCCCGCCGGCAAGGCCGGCGGTTCTCTTTCAGCACACCTATTGCTCTGCCGACGGGAGGTGCGGGAACCCCGTTTTGTGTGTGTTAGGTTTTGGTCGTATGGTGTGTCGAACACATCTCGGTGATGTGGTCGACGGCCTTGGGGAGCCAGTGAGTCGGCATTATCATCGAACATGTGCTCCAACGTTGTGTGGTGTCGATTTGATTGTTGCCTTGTTGCCAGCGGTCTCATCTTGTGTGCAGGTTGATATCGTCCATGAACAACTGCGGGTCAGGTTGTCGGTTCCTTCGATGTCGCTAGTGTGACCAATGGCACAGTAGGGACATAGCCCCGCCTATTCGGTTTGGTCCCCCAGACCACGTCATACCCGGCGGGTGGCTATTGCAGCGACATTAATGAGGAGTTTCACTCTACAAGTTTGTTAGTGAGTATGGATATCCACTTAGAAAGAGAAGCGACACGGTTGCTCCCGGACCTGGTTACCGACTCGTGTGTGACGATGAGCATTCCACCGACATCACCATGGACCATCTCCAGGTACAAGTGGACTGATGACAAGGGCACATTCAAGAGATGTACAATCTGAGGTGACTTCTTTTCTCTTTGAGCTCCCTATTCATTCATGTAAGAACCCGAGACCTTGTGCATAATTAGGTGTGAAGGTAAATGATGGCCTGCAAGACACACAGGGTATTGTAGCACCTTCGTGTGAGTATCCCAATAGTAGTCGTCCCAAAGAAGAGCGGATGAGAGTGTTTATGAGCGGCGTTTTGGTCGCACACAAGTTGTCACAGGTCTTGTGTGAGTTTGAGAATCTATAGACGGTTTTAGTGTTCCTTCAAACAATATACTAGAGTGGTAAAAAGGAGTGTAGTTGTCGAAGCGAGAGTTGTAACAACTTAGAAGTAAAGAACATGAATTAAAAGACTAAAAATAGAAGTGGTTTCTTGTACTCCCTCCGTTCTAAAATATAGTGCTTCCTCTATTTCCGCGCTTCAACTTTGACCATAAATTTTACCAACAAGACCGACTGCGACGGGAGCAAAAGTTATACCAGTGAATTCGTATTCAAAACAAGTTTTCAATTATATAATTTTTTTCTCCCGCCGCAGTCGGTCTCGTTGGTTAAATTTATGGTTAAAGTTGGACCTTGGGAAGCGCGGACGCACTATATTTTGGAATGGAGGGAGTAGTAGAGAGAGTAGGCACGGAGAGACTTCAGATCATGGTGTACATCAATTGTGCTAGTACAACAATAACTTGTATAGAGATTCTAGTATATTGATTGTTTGGTTAGTAGGCGGATCACCCTTGGGTTGTAGAACTCCTCCATGCAGGACTCCATTCTCCTCTATAGTCCCGCTTCGACATCCCCACAGCGTGATCGTCTCCACAATTAAGGTTGTTAGATCGGAGCCATGTATTAAGTTACGTGGATCACCGTTATCTCATATTGACTTTGTCCCTCGTAGATATCTCTACTTGTCACCTAGAGGTCACGAATTCACTAAACAATATGTGTTACCTGCGTAGGTCCTCGGATCATGTTGCATGAGCCCTTAAATTAGACAACACGCATTATGTTCACTGTAGAATAACAACTTACTAAACAATCATAAAATTATAACCACAAATGATGACATATAGGATAGGCACAAATGGATTTTTACCAATCACCTACATCTCGCACGACTATGGAGAACTACTCACACATGGGGGAAGAATCACCAAACATCACAGAGAATAAATGAAGGGAAATCATTTCGATAATATCGTGAAGATCCACAATAAGATGGATGATTAAACAAGTCTCAATCTCGGAATGAGTATGAATAGGGTTATACACCCTGATCTTACAACTTGGAATTTCTCTCCCTATGGTGATGATGCGATGAATGAAATCGAAATGGAAAACAAGAAGAAAACACTACTAGAGATAAGCCTAGTAGTGGCGCGGGGTAAACGGCTAGCAGTAGCGCAAGGGGGGCGCGTGTTGGGAATCGTTGCATGGAAAACAAAAAAAATTCTACACACACGCAATGATCTATCCATGGAGATGCATAGCAACGAGGGAGAGAGTGTGTCTACGTACCCTTGTAGACTGTAAGCGGAAGCGTTTCACAACGCGGTTGATGTAGTCGAACTTCTTCGCGCGTGAACCGATCAAGTACCGAATGCACGACACCTCCGCGTTCTGCACACGTTCAGCTCGATGACGTCCCTCGCCTTCTTGATCCAGCAAGACGTCGAGGTAGTAGATGAGTTCCGTCAGCACGACGGCGTGGTGATGGTGATGGTGAAGTGATCTCCGCAGGGCTTTGCCTAAGCACTACGAAAATATGACCGGGGGTGTAAATGGTGGAGGGGGGCGCCGCACACGGCTAACAATTGATCTAGTGTGTGCTAGGCACCCCCCTCCCACATATATATAGGTCGGAGGGGGAGGAGAGGCGGCCTGGCGCACCACATAGGTGGCCGGCCGGCCCTAGGGCTCCTGCCCTGGCCGCGCCCCCTGCCATGTATTCCCAAGGGGGAAGGAAAGATGGGGGGGAGAGGGAAGGAAGTGGGAATCCTAATCCACACTTTCCTTTCACTTCCCCCTTTCCTTCTCCTCCTTAGGCAGCCTCTTGTGGCTGGTGCGCGTTTCCTCTCTTGGCCCATGAGGCCCATATCTTTGCCGGGGGTGCCCGGAACCCCTTCTGGTGACCCGATAAGTACCCGGTACCTCCCGAAGCACTTCCAGTGTCCGAATACTGTCGTCCTATATATGAATCTTTACCTCTCGACCATTTTGAGACTCCTCGTCATGTCCTTGATCTCATCCGGGACTCCGAACAACATTTGGTCACCAAATCACATAGCTCATATAATATTATATCGTCATCGAACGTTAAGCGTGCGGACCCTACGGGTTCGAGAACTATGTAGACATGACCGAGACACCTCTCCGGTCAATAACCAATAGCGGAACCTGGATGCTCATATTGGCTCCTACATATTCTACGAAGATCTTTATCGATCAAACTATTATGACAACATACGTAATTCCCTTTGTCTATCGGTATGTTACTTGCCCGAGATTCGATCGTCGGTATCTTCATACCTAGTTCAATCTCGTTACCGGCAAGTATCTTTACTCGTTCCATAATACATCACCTCGTGACTAACTCCTTAGTCGTTTGCTTGCAAGCTTATGATGTGTACTACCGAGAGGGCCCAGAGATACCTCTACGATACTCGGAGTGAAAAATCCTAATCTTGATCTATGCCAACTCAACAAACACCTTCGGAGATACCTGTAGAGCATCTTTATAATCACCCAGTTACGTTGTGACGTTTGATAGCACACAAGGCATTCCTCCGGTATCCGGGAGTTGCATAATCTCATAGTCGAAGGAATATGTATTTGACATGAAGAAAGCAATAGCAATAAAACTGAACGATCATTATGCTAAGCTAACGGATGGGTCTTGTCCATCACATCATTCTCCTAATGATGTGATCCCGTTATCAAATGACAACTCATGTCAATGGTTGGGAAACCTTAACCATCTTTGATCAACGAGCTAGTCAAGTAGAGGCTCACTAGGGACACGGTGTTTGTTTATGTATTCACACATGTATTTAAGTTTCCGATCAATACAATTCTAGCATGAATAATAAACCTTTATCATGAAGAAGGAAATATAAAATAACAACTTTATTATTGCCTCTAGGGCATATTTCTTTCAGTCTCCCACTTGCACTAGAGTCAATAATCTAGTTCACATAGCCATGTGATTAACACCCATAGTTCACATCGCCATGTGACTAATACCCAAAGAGTTTACTAGAGTCAATAATCTAGTTCAGATCGCCATGTGATTAATACCCAAAGAGTACTAATGTGTGATCATGTTTTGCTTGTGAGAGAAGTTTAGTCAACGGGTCTGCCACATTCAGATCCGTATATATTTTGCAAATTTCTATGTCTACAATGCTCTGCATGGTGCTACTCTAGTTAATCGCTCCCACTTTCAATACGTATCCAGATTGAGACTTAGAGTCATCTAAATTGGTGTCAAAGCTTGCATCGACATAACCCTTTACGACGAACTCTTTATCACCTCCATAACCGAGAAATATTTCCTTAGTCCTCTTAGGTTACTAAGGATAATTTTGACCGCTGTCTAGTGATCTACTCCTGGATCACTATTGTACCCCCTTGCCAATCTCATGGCAAGGTACACAATGGGTCTGGTACACAACATGACATACTTTATAGAACCTATGGCTGAGGCATAGGGAATGACTTTCATTCTCTCTCTATCTTCTGCCCTGGTCGGGTTTTGAGTTTTACTCAACTTCACACCTTATAATACAGGCAAGAACTCCTTCAAAAACTTGTCAAGGTATGTACTCATTTGAAAGTCTTATCAAGCGTCTTGATCTATCTCTATAGATCATGATGCCCAATATGTGAGCAGCTTCACCGAGGTCTTTCATTGAAAAGTTCTTATTCAAATATCCTTTTATGCTATCCAGAAATTCTATATCATTTCCAATCAGCAATATGTCATCCACATATAATATCAGAAATGCTACAGAGCTCCCACTCACTTTCTTGTAAATACAGGCTTTACTGTAAGTCTATATAAAACCATATGCTTTGATCACCTCATCAAAGCGTATATTCCAACTCCGAGATGCTTGCACCAGTCCATAGATGGATTGCTGGAGCTTGCACATTTTGTTAGCATCTTTAGGATCGACAAAACCTGCTGGTTGCATCATATACAACTCTTCTTTAAGATATCCATTAAGGAATGCAGTTTTGACGTCCATTTGCTAGATTTCATAATCATAAAATGTGGCAATTGCTAACATGATTCAGACAGACTTAAGCATCGCTACGGGCGAGAAGGTCTCATCGTAGTCAACCCCTTGAACTTGTCAAAAACCTGTTTGCGACAAGTCAAGCTTTGTAGATAGTGACATTACTATCAGCGTCAGTCTTCTTCATGAAGATCCATTTATTCTCAATGGCTTGCCGATCATCGGGCAAGTCCACCAAAGTCCACACTTTGTTCTCATACATGGATCCTATCTCAGATTTCATGGCCTCAAGCCATCTGTCGGAATCTAGGCTTATCATAGCTTCTTCATAGTTCATAGGTTCGCCTTGGTCTAGTAACATGACTTCAAGGATAGGATTATCGTACCACTCTGGTGCGGATCGTGCTCTAGTCGACCTACGAAGTTCTGTAGTAACTTGATCTGAAGTTTCATGATCATCATCATTATCTTCCTCTCTAGTTGGTGTAGGCATCACGGGAACGGTTTTCTCTGATGTGCTACTTTCCAATTTGAGAGAAGGTACAATTACCTCATCAAGTTCTACTTTCCTCCCACTCACTTCTTTCGAGAGAAACTCCTTCTCAAGAAAGGTTCCATTCTTGGCAACAAAGATCTTGCCTTCGGATCTGTGGTAGAAGGTGTACCCAATTGTTTCCTTAGGGTATCCTATGAAGACGCACTTCTCCGATTTGGGTTCGAGCTTATCAGGCTGAAGCCTTTTGACATAAGTGTCGCAACCCCAAACTTTAAGAAACGACAGCTTAGGTTTCTTGCCAAACCATAGTTCATACGGTGTCGTCTCAACGGATTCAGACGGTGCCCTATTTAATGTGAATGCGGTTGTCTCTAATGCATAACCCCAAAACGATAGTGGTAAATCGGTAAGAGACATCATAGAACGCACCATATCCAATAAAGTACGGTTATGACGTTCGGACACACCATTACGTTGTGGTGTTCCAGGTAGCGTGTGTTGTGAAACAATTCCACATTGTTTTAAATGAAGGCCAAACTCGTAACTCAAATATTCGCCTTCGCGATCAGATCGTAGAAACTTTATTTTCTTGTTACGATGATTCTCCACTTCACTCTGAAATTCTTTGAACTTCTCAAATGTTTCAGACTTGTGTTTCATTAAGTAGATATAACCATATCTGCTCAAATCATCTGTGAAGGTCAAAAAATAACGATACCCGCCGCGTGCCTCAACACTCATCGGACCGCATACGTCGGTATGTATTATTTCCAATAAGTCATTAGCTCGCTCCATTTTTCCGGAGAACGGAGTTTTAGTCATCTTGCCCATGAGGCATGGTTTACAAGTATCAAATGATTCCAAAATCCCATCTGCATGGAGTTTCTTCATGCGCTTTACACCAATATGACCTAAACGGCAGTGCCACAAGTATGTTGCACTATCATTATCAACTTTGCATCTTTTGGCATCAATATTATGAATATGTGTATCACTACGATCGAGATTCAATAAACCATTTACATTGGGTGTATGACCATAGAAGGTTTTATTCATGTAAACAGAACAACAATTATTCTCTGACTTAAATGAATAACTGTATTGCAATAAACACGATCAAATCATATTTATACTCAATGCAAACACCAAATAACATTTATTAGGTTCAACACTAATCCCGAAGGCAGAGGGAGTGTGCGATGGTGATCGTATCAATCTTGGAATCACTTCCAACAAGAATCGTCACCTTGCCCTTAACTAGTCTCTGTTTATTCTGCAACTCCTGTTTTGAGTTACTAATCTTAGCAACTGAACCGGTATCAAATACCCAGGGGGCTACTATGAACACTAGTAAGGTACACATCAGTAACATGTATATCAAATATACGTTTGTTCACTTTGCCATCCTTCTTATCCACCAAGTATTTGGGGCAGTTCCGCTTCCAGTGACCATTTCCTTTGAAGTAGAGGTACTCAGTTTTTAGGCTTGGGTCCAGCTTTAGGCTTCTTCATGGGAGCGGAAACTTGCTTGCCATTCTTCTTGAAGTTCCCTTTCTTTCGCTTGCCCTTTTTCTTGAAACTAGTGGTCTTGTTAACCATCAACACTTGATGGTCTTTCTTGATTTCTACCTTCGCCTATTTCAGCATCGCGAAGAGCTCGGGAATCATTTTCGTCATCCCTTGCATATTATAGTTCATCATGAAGTCCTAGTAGCGTGGTGATAGTGACTAGAGAACTTTGTCAATCAATATCTTATCTAGAAGATTAACTCCCACTTGATTCAAGCGATTGTAGTACCCAGACATTCTGAGCACATGCTCACTGGATGAGCTATTCTCCTCCATATTGTAGGCAAAGTACTTGCTAGTGGTCTCATACCTCTCGACATAGGCATGAGTCTGAAATACCAATTTCAGCTCTTGGAACATCTCATATGCTCCGTGGCGTTCAAAACGTTTTTGAAGTCCCGGTTCTAAGCCGTAAAGCATGGCGCACTAAACTATTAAGTAGTCATCATATCGAGCTTTGCCAAACATTCATAACGTCTGCATCTACTCCTGCAATAGGTCTGTCACCTAGCGGTGCATCAAGCACATAATTCTTCTGTGCAGCAATGAGGATAATCCTCAGATCACGGACCCAGTCCGCATCATTGCTACTATCATCTTTCAACTTATTTTTCTCTAGGAACATATCAAAAATAGGGGAGCTATATTGCGAGCTATTGATCTACAACATAGATATGCAAAAACTATCAAAACTAAGTTCATGATAAATTTAAGTTCAATTAATAAAATTACTTAAGAACTCCCACTTAAATAGACATCCCTCAAGTCATCTAAGTGATACGTGATCCAAATCAACTAACCCATGTCCGATCATCACGTATCTCTATGTTGATCATATCTACTATATGATTCACGTTTGACCTTTTGATCTCCTGTGTTCCGAGGCCATGTCTGTATATGCTAGGCTCGTCAAGTTTAACCCAAGTATTCTGCATGTGCAAAACTGTCTTACACCCGTTGTATGTGAACGTAGAGTCTATCACACCCGATCATCACGTGGTGTCTCAACACGACGAACTGTAGCAATGGTGCATACTCAGAGTGAACACTTTTACCTTGAAATTTAGTGAAGGAATCATCTTATAATGCTACCACCGTACTAAGCAAAATAAGATGCATAAAAGATAAACATCACATGCAATCAAAATATGTGACATGATATGGCCATCATCATCTTGTGCTTTTGATCTCCATCTCCAAAGCATCGTCATGATCTCCATCATCACCGGCTCGACACCTTGATCTCCATCATAGCGTTGTGGTTGTCTCGCCAACTATTGCTTCTACAACTATTGCTAACACATAGTGATAAAGTAAATCAATTACATGGTGTTTGCACTTCATACAATAAAGAGACAATCATAAGGCTCCTGCCGGTTGCCGATAACTTACAAAACATGATCATCTCATACAATAACGTTTATCACATCATGTCTTAGCCATATCACATCACAACATGCCCTGCAAAAAAAAGTTAGACGTCCTCTACTTTGTTGTTGCAAGTTTTATGTGGCTGCTACGGGCTTCTAGCAAGAACCGTTCTTACCTACGGCAAAAACCACAACGGTGATTCATCAAGTTTGCTATTTCAACCTTCTTCAAGGACCGGCCGTAGTCAAATTCGATTCAACTAAAGTAGGAGAAACAGACACCCGCCAGCCACCTTTATGCAAAACTAGTTGCGTGTCAGTCAGTGGAACCGGTCTCATGTGCGTGGACATGTAAGGTTGGTCCGGGCTGCTTCATCCCACAATACCACCGAATCAAAATAAGACATTGGTGGTAAGCAGTATGGCTAACACCGCCCACAACTCTTTGTGTTCTACTCGTGCATATCATCTACGCATAGACCTGGCTCATGATACCACTGTTGGGAATCGTTGCATGGAAAACAAAAATATTTCTACGCACACGCAATGATCTAACCATGGAGATGCATAGCAATGAGGGGGAAAGTGTGTCTACGTACCCTCGTAGACCGTAAGTGTAAGCGTTTCACAAAGTGGTTGATGTAGTCGAACTTCTTCGCGCGTCAACCGATCAAGTACCGAACGCATGGCACCTCCGCGTTCTGCACACGTTCAGCTCGATGACGTCCCTCTTCTTCTTGATCCAGCAAGACGTCGAGGCAGTAGATGAGTTCCGTAAGCACGACGACGTGGTGACGGTGATGGTGAAGTGATCTCCGCAGGGCTTTGCCTAAGCACTACGAAAATATGACCGGGGGTGTAAACGGTGGAGGGGGCGCCGCACACGGCTAACAATTGATCTAGTGTGTGCTAGGCTCCCCCTCCCACATATATATAGGTGGGAGGGGCAGGGGAGGTGGCCTGGCGCACCACATAGGTGGCCGGCCGGCCCTAGGGCTCCGGCCCTGGACGCGCCCCCCTGCCATGTATTCCCAAGGGGGAAGTAAAGAGGGGGGAGGGAAGGAAGTGGGAATCCTAATCCACACTTTCCTTTCCCTTCCCCCTTTCCTTCTCCTCCTTAGGTTGGCCCGCTATGGGGGGTGCACCAGCCCCTTGTGGCTGGTGCGTTTCCTATCTTGGCCCATAAGGCCCATATCTTTGCCGGGGGTGCTCAGAACCCCTTCCGATGACCCGATAAGTACCTGGTACCTCCCGAAACACTTCCGGTGTCCGAATACTATCGTCCTATATATGAATCTTTACCTCTCGACCATTTCGAGACTCCTCGTTATGTCTGTGATCTCATCCGGGACTCCGAACAATATTCGTTCACCAAATCACATAACTCATATAATACTATATCATCATCGAACGTTAAGCGTGCGGACCCTACGGGTTCGAGAACTATGTAGACATTACCGAGACACCTCTCTGGTCAATAACCAATAGCGGAATCTGGATGCTCATATTGGCTCCTACATATTCTATGAAGATCTTTATCGGTCGAACCGTTATGACAACATACGTAATTCCCTTTGTCTATCGGTATGTTACTTGCCCGAGATTCGATCGTCGGTATCTTCATACCTAGTTCAATCTCGTTACCGACAAGTCTCTTTACTCGTTCCGTAATACATCACCTTGTGACTAACTCCTTAGTCATTTGCTTGCAAGCTTATGATGTGTATTATCGAGAGGGCCCAGAGATACCTCTCCGATACTCTGAGTGACAAATCCTAATCTCGATCTATGCCAACTCAACAAACACCTTCGGAGATACCTGTAGAGCATCTTTATAATCACCCAGTTACATTGTGACGTTTGATAGCACACAAGGCATTCCTCCGGTATCTGTGAGTTGCATAATCTCATAGTCGAAGGAATATGTATTTGACATGAAGAAAGCAATAGCAATAAAACTGAACGATCATTATGCTAAGCTAATGGATGGGTCTTGTCCATCACATCATTCTCCTAATGATGTGATCCCATTATCAAATGACAACTCATGTCAATGGTTAGGAAACCTTAACCATCTTTGATCAACGAGCTAGTCAAGTAGAGTCTCACTAGGGACACGATGTTTGTTTATGTATTCACACATGTATTTAAGTTTCCGATCAATACAATTCTAGCATGTTATAAACCTTTATCATAAATACGGAAATATAAAATAACAACTTTATTATTGCCTCTAGGGCATATTTCCTTCAGCATGCTACTACCAGCGCACTGCAACTAACTTTCTAGTGGTAGCGCAGGGATACCACCCCGCACTACTACTACTTCTGCTAGAAGTATCATGTGTCCACCATGCGTTATTGCTAATTAACTGTAGCTCGGGTCTGTGCCTGGCGCCACTGCTAACTCTGTGTAGTAATATCGTTGCCCCTGCGTTGCTGCTACCCTCTTACCCCGCGCCACTGCTACTTTTTTGGTATTTATTTTTTTCTTCTGCGTATTTATGCAGTATTTATACAGATTTTATACAATAGCAACATACACATACATTGAAACTATATGAGACAACGATGTCTCGTCATCATCATCATCATAGTGCTACAACATAGTCTCATCATCATCATCATCATAATGATCCAACACAATTGTCTCATGATCATCTCGAAATAGTGACACAAGTTATTACAAGTCTCGCATACATGCAACTGGTCACATACACATGTTTCACCATCGATCTAAACTATGATATAATCACACACAAGAGAAGAGCGATCACTATGAGCAAGAAATGGATTATGAAGTAACACTACTTCAGGAAGGTCCTAAGATGACACATGTATAGGAGACCAATCGACCAAACTATGTGCGATGCATCAATCGCAAACAGTATGATAATAAAACCATCACCAATAAAATGAACTGTGTGCGATGGTTGATCCATCAAGCATGATTTAGACTAGAGTTGCGTGCGCGAAACATGGCATACAGTTGATCCATATGAACTATTTGCGATGAGCCAAAAAACACAAACGGTTACCTAGATCAAGATGTGTGCGATAGACGGCATACAGGTCACTCGGATGAACTGTTTGCGAGAGCCATAAGAACACAAATGATTCGGCTTAACAAGATGTGTGCGATACCCGACAAACACTGTTAAATCATATCCAGTGGCCACGAAAGGAAATAGACTTCATGAATGAGATCCCTCAAGCCCCCCAAAGAGCAACCAATGTCGCCCTTCAACCGGTGACTCTGTTTTTGCAACAACAGCTAGCTCTCACGTGCTTCCCCCGAGGAACCTAATAATCGTAATCCGACGGCTGATGCATCAACATGTGATCAGCCCACCCGACTTCTTGCTGTACAGGCCATGTTATCGTCCGCTCCTGAGCAGCCTATGGCATGGACTACAACTATTGAAGATGCACCACAGGTTCAAACGCCGGCCACTGAAGCAGCAGGGGGAGACACAGCGGCACTGCATGCTCAGCAGACCAACCCGTGGAACGGACTGCTAAGTAGTTCGTGAAGGAAATATGCCCTAGAGGCAATAATAAAGTTGTTATTTTATATTTCCTTATATGATGATAAATGTTTATTATTCATGCTAGAATTGTATTAACCGGAAACTTGATACATGTGTGGATACATAGACAAAACACTGTGTCCCAAGTAAACCTTTGCTAGACTAGCTCGTTAATCAAAGATGGTTAAGTTTCCTAACCATAGACATGCGTTGTCATTTGATGAACAGGATCACATCATTAGGAGAATGATGTGATGGACAAGACCCATCCGTTAGCTTAGCATTATGATCGTTCAATTTTATTGCTATTGCTTTCTTCATGTCATATACATATTCCTTTGACTATCAGATTATGCAACTCCCGGATACCG
>JAAAWM010011572.1:0-87248 GCA_036873465.1 Thinopyrum obtusiflorum
TAACCATCTTTGATCAATGAGCTAGTCTAGTAGAGGCTTACTAGGGACACAGTGTTTGTTTATGTTCACACATGTATTTAAGTTTCCGATCAATACAATTCTAGCATGAATAATAAACCTTTATCATGAATAAGGAAATATTAAATAACAACTTTATTATTGCTTCTAGGGCATATTTACTTCAGTCTCCCACTTGCACTAGAGTCAATAATCTAGTTCACATCGCCATGTGATTAACCTCTGATCTTGAGCATGATTATCATTTGTGAGTAGTTACTTTTGTTCTTGAGGTCACGGGAGAAATCATGTTGCAAGTAATCTTATGAACTTGATATGTGTTCGATATTTTGATAGTATGTATGTTGTGATTCCCTTAGTGGTGTCATGTGAACGTCGACTACATGACACTTCACCATATTTGGGCCTAAGGGAATGCATTATGGAGTATTTATTAGATGATGGGTTGCAAGAGTGACAGAAGCTTAAACCCTAGTTTATGCGCTATTCCGTAAGGGACCGATTGGATCCAAAAGTTTAATGCTATGGTTAGAATTTATTCTTAATACTTTTCTCGTGGTTGCGGATGCTTGCGAGGGGGTTAATCATAAGTAGGAGGCTTGTTCAAGTAAGAACAGCACCTAAGCACCGGTCCACCCACATATCAAATTATCAAAGTAGCGAACACGAATCGAATCAACATGATGAAAGTGACTAGATGAAATTCCCGTGTACCCTTAAGAACGCTTTGCTTATTATAAGAGACCGTTTTGGAATGTCCTTTGCCTCAAAAGGATTGGGCTACCTTGCTGCACTTTTGTTACTACTATCATTACTTGCTCATTACAAATTACCTTGCTATCAAACTACTCTGTTACTTACAATTTCAGCGCTTGCAGACATTATCTTGCTGAAAACCACTTGTCATTTCCTTCTGCTCCTTGTTGGGTTCGACACTCTTACTTATCGAAAAGGCTACAATTGATCCCATATACTTGTGGGTCATGAGACACCTCTCTGGTCAATAACCAATAGCGGAACCTGGATGCCCATATTGGCTCCTACATATTCTACGAAGATCTTTTTCGGTCGAACCGTTATGACAACATACATAATTCCCTTTGTCTATCGGTATGTTACTTGCCCGAGAATCGATCGTCGGTATCTTTATACCTAGTTCATTATCGTTACTGGCAATTCTCTTTACTCGTTCTGTAAGACATCACCTCGTGACTAACCCCTTAGTCATTTGCTTGCAAGCTTATGATGTGTATTACCGAGAGGGCCCAGAGATACCTCTATGATACTCGGAGTGACAAATCCTAATCTCGATCTATGACAACTCAACAAACACCTTCGGAGATACCTGTAGATCATCTTTATAATCACCCAGTTACGTTGTGATGTTTGATAGCACACAAGGCATTCCTACGGTATCCGGGAGTTGCATAATCTCATTGTCAAAGGAGTAAGTATTTGACATGAAGAAAGCAATAGCAAAAAAACTGAACGATCATTATGCTATGCTAACGGATGGGTCTTGTCCATCACATCATTCTCCTAATGATGTGATCCCGTGGGGGGAAATGGCAAATAATGTAATGCAAAGGATAAGAGTTGTGATGGGTACTTGGTATGTCTTGACTTGGCGTAGATCTCCCTGGCAATGGCGCAAGAAATCCTTATTGCTACCTCTTGAGCACTGCATTAATTTTCCCTCGAAGAGGAAAGGGTGATGCAGTAAAGCAGCGTAAGTATTTCCCTCAGTTTTTGAGAACCAAGGTATCAATTTAGTAGGAGACCACGCGCGAGTCACCTTGTACCTACACAAACAAATAAGAACCTCGCAACCAACGCGATAAAGGGGTTGTCAATCCCTTCACGGCCACTTGCAAGAGTGAGATCTGATAGAGATAATGATAATAAGATAAATATTTTTGGTATTTTTATGATATAGATTGAAAGTAAAGATTGCAAAATAAAATAGATTGGAAAGGGGGGGGGGGGGGGGGGGGGGGGGGGGGGGGGGGGGGGGGGGGGGGGGGGGGGGGGGGGGGGGGGGGGGGGGGGGGGGGGGGGGGGGGGGGGGGGGGGGGGGGGGGGGGGGGGGGGGGGGTATATAGGCATCACGTCCGAGACAAGTAGATTGAAACGATTCTGCATCTACTACTATTACTCCACACATCGACCGCTATCCAGCATGCATCTAGAGTATTAAGTTCATGTGACAGCCTGATTTTTGACCTCTATTATTTGCCTGATTTTCATTTTGATTTATTTTGAAAGTTGGGGTTTTCGAATCTTTTCATATGGACTTAGACACTTGGGTACCCTTGGCTTTCACCCAAGTGCATCATTCCCCTCTCTAATCATCATTCCCCTTCTGATCCACCTCAAAATAATCTTGGGAATATTTTTCTTAAATGAAAAATATTCATTTTTCCTCTCTAAAACCCTAGCTAGTTCAATGAGCTCCAAAGCAACCCTAATTTTTCTTGCCCACAAAAATATGAGAAAATTCACAAATATTCTTTGAACCCTAGGGCACCTTCCTGAGCAAAAATATTTCATCACTTTTTGGAATATTTTTGCTATAGAAAATATTTTCTGTTCTGGACAGAAATGGTGGTTTCTACAGCAACTACCATTTTACTTGCTCCATTGTGCCTGAATTTTCTTGTGCATCATCACCTTAGTAGATGATGGCTAGCCTCCAAAGCACAGCCCCCAACTCCCAGGGGGGGGGGGGGGGGGGGGGGGGGGGGGGGGGGGGGGGGGGGGGGGGGGGGGGGGGGGGGGGGGGGGGGGGGGGGGGGGGGGGGGGGGGGGGGGGGGGGGGGGGGGGGGGGGGGGGGGGGGGGGGGGGGGGGGGGGGGGGGGGGGGGGGGGGGGGGGGGGGGGGGGGGGGGGGGGGGGGGGGGGGGGGGGGGGGGGGGGGGGGGGGGGGGGGGGGGGGGGGGGGGGGGGGGGGGGGGGGGGGGGGGGGGGGGGGGGGGGGGGGGGGGGGGGGGGGGGGGGGGGGGGGGGGGGGGGGGGGGGGGGGGGGGGGGGGGGGGGGGGGGGGGGGGGGGGGGGGGGGGGGGGGGGGGGGGGGGGGGGGGGGGGGGGGGGGGGGGGGGGGGGGGGGGGGGGGGGGGGGGGGGGGGGGGGGGGGGGGGGGGGGGGGGGGGGGGGGGGGGGGGGGGGGGGGGGGGGGGGGGGGGGGGGGGGGGGGGGGGGGGGGGGGGGGGGGGGGGGGGGGGGGGGGGGGGGGGGGGGGGGGGGGGGGGGGGGGGGGGGGGGGGGGGGGGGGGGGGGGGGGGGGGGGGGGGGGGGGGGGGGGGGGGGGGGGGGGGGGGGGGGGGGGGGGGGGGGGGGGGGGGGGGGGGGGGGGGGGGGGGGGGGGGGGGGGGGGGGGGGGGGGGGGGGGGGGGGGGGGGGGGGGGGGGGGGGGGGGGGGGGGGGGGGGGGGGGGGGGGGGGGGGGGGGGGGGGGGGGGGGGGGGGGGGGGGGGGGGGGGGGGGGGGGGGGGGGGGGGGGGGGGGGGGGGGGGGGGGGGGGGGGGGGGGGGGGGGGGGGGGGGGGGGGGGGGGGGGGGGGGGGGGGGGGGGGGGGGGGGGGGGGGGGGGGGGGGGGGGGGGGGGGGGGGGGGGGGGGGGGGGGGGGGGGGGGGGGGGGGGGGGGGGGGGGGGGGGGGGGGGGGGGGGGGGGGGGGGGGGGGGGGGGGGGGGGGGGGGGGGGGGGGGGGGGGGGGGGGGGGGGGGGGGGGGGGGGGGGGGGGGGGGGGGGGGGGGGGGGGGGGGGGGGGGGGGGGGGGGGGGGGGGGGGGGGGGGGGGGGGGGGGGGGGGGGGGGGGGGGGGGGGGGGGGGGGGGGGGGGGGGGGGGGGGGGGGGGGGGGGGGGGGGGGGGGGGGGGGGGGGGGGGGGGGGGGGGGGGGGGGGGGGGGGGGGGGGGGGGGGGGGGGGGGGGGGGGGGGGGGGGGGGGGGGGGGGGGGGGGGGGGGGGGGGGGGGGGGGGGGGGGGGGGGGGGGGGGGGGGGGGGGGGGGGGGGGGGGGGGGGGGGGGGGGGGGGGGGGGGCCGAACACAGCTTAAATATCCTAAAAGGATTCAAACCTGTCAAACAAGCCCTTCGGCGTTTCTCTGAGCCCAAGAGACAGGCAATGGGAGAGGAGCTAGCCAAACTATTGGAGGCCGGATTCATCAGAGATATAAAACATCCGGACTGGCTAGCAAACTTGGTGATGGTACCAAAGAAGGACAAATCCTGGCGCCTGTGCATTGACTTCAAAGACCTTAACAAGGCTTGCCCAAAGGATCCCTTCCCCCTCCCCCGCATCGATCAAATTATCGACGCCACTGCAGGACACGATTCGTTGTGCTTCCTCGACGCATACTCCGGTTACCATCAAATCAAGATGGCCGAGTCAGACCAAGCCGCAACGGCATTCATCACCCCATACGGCCCATTCTGCTTCAACACAATGCCTTTCGGGCTCAAAAACGCCGGCGCAACATATCAGCGCATGATTCAGACATGTCTGGCAAACCAGATCGGCAAAACAGTAGAGGCATACGTGGATGATGTGGTCGTAAAAACAAGACATGTCGAATCTCTAGTAGACGACTTGAGGCTTACATTTGACAACCTCCGAGCATATGACATCAAGCTAAATCCGGAAAAATGCATTTTCAGCGTTCCAGCCGGAAAGCTCTTGGGCTTCATTGTATCCGGTAGAGGAATCGAAGCAAATCCAGCCAAGATCCGAGCTTTGTCACAATTGGATATCCCAAAGGACCTCAAACAAATACAAAAATTAACCGGATGCGTGGCGGCTCTAAGCCGCTTTATCTCCCGGTTGGGAGAAAAGGCGCTACCCCTCTATCGCCTCCTTCGGCGCACCGAACACTTCGAGTGGACGGACGCCACCACGGCTGGACTCGAGGGGGGGGGGGGGGGGGGGGGGGCCAAACATCGGCGAACCAATGCTATTGTACATTGCAGCAACCCATCAAGTTGTCAGCGCAGTACTCGTCGTCGAGCGGGAAACGGACGGACACAAATTCCCCCTTCAAAAGCCGGTTTACTATGTGTCCACTGTCCTCACCCCATGCAAATCACGGTACCCACATTATCAAAAGATTGCATATGCGGTATTCATGGCATCCCGGAAGCTACGACACTACTTTCAAGAGTGTTCAATCACAGTAGCATCGGAGGGGGGGGGGGGGGGGGGGGGGGGGGGGGGGGGGGGGGGGGGGGGGGGGGGGGGGGGGGGGGGGGGGGGGGGGGGGGGGGGGGGGGGGGGGGGGGGGGGGGGGGGGGGGGGGGGGGGGGGGGGGGGGGGGGGGGGGGGGGGGGGGGGGGGGGGGGGGGGGGGGGGGGGGGGGGGGGGGGGGGGGGGGGGGGGGGGGGGGGGGGGGGGGGGGGGGGGGGGGGGGGGGGGGGGGGGGGGGGGGGGGGGGGGGGGGGGGGGGGGGGGGGGGGGGGGGGGGGGGGGGGGGGGGGGGGGGGGGGGGGGGGGGGGGGGGGGAACAACGCAGCCGAATATGAGGCCCTTCTACATGGTCTCCGGATGGCAGTATCCATGGGCATTCAACACCTAGAGGTGCGCGGGGATTCGAACCTCGCGATATCCCAAATAAATGGAGATTTGATGCCAAGGATCCGAAAATGGCAGATTATCGCAATGCCGTCCTAAAAATGTCAGCTCGGTTCGAGGGGCTCAAATTTCACCATGTGTCTCAGGAAAACAATCAGGCGGCGGATATCCTCGCCCGCATCAGCGCAAAACGCGACGTGGTCCCTCCCAACATATTTCTGGAAAGGCTCTTCAAGCCATCTGTAGCATGGGAAGGGGACACCGGTAACAACAGTCCAGACCCGGCCAAAATACCCGATACCGAACTCTTTGACACAATCGGAGGCTCCGCCACCGAAATAACACATTCAGCCCATGAAATAATGGCCACTATTACCCCATGGACAGAACCATTCCTGGCCTACCTAACTAGACAGGAACTTCCGGAAGACCAAAATGAGGCATGCTGCATAGTGCAGCGATCCAAGGCCTACAGGGTCCATGAGGGAGAATTGTACAAGAAAAGCACTACCGGAGTCCTTCAAAGGTGCATCTCCGAATAGGAAGGGCGGAACCTTTTGGCAGAAATTCACGCCGAACTCGGCGGTCATCATGCCGCTGCCCGAGCTCTTGTAAGCAAGGTCTTCCATACAGGATTCTATTGGCCAATGGCCCAGGCAGATGCACAATCCCCAACAGGAGATACCGTTCAATACGTACTACAGATAATGTATATGGACTCCGGGGGGGGGGGGGGGGGGGGGGGGGGGGGGGGGGGGGGGGGGGGGGGGGGGGGGGGGGGGGGGGGGGGGGGGGGGGGGGGGGGGGGGGGGGGGGGGGGGGGGGGGGGGGGGGGGGGGGGGGGGGGGGGGGGGGGGGGGGGGGGGGGGGGGGGGGGGGGGGGGGGGGGGGGGGGGGGGGGGGGGGGGGGGGGGGGGGGGGGGGGGGGGGGGGGGGGGGGGGGGGGGGGGGGGGGGGGGGGGGGGGGGGGGGGGGGGGGGGGGGGGGGGGGGGGGGGGGGGGGGGGGGGGGGGGGGGGGGGGGGGGGGGGGGGGGGGGGGGGGGGGGGGGGGGGGGGGGGGGGGGGGGGGGGGGGGGGGGGGGGGGGGGGGGGGGGGGGGGGGGGGGGGGGGGGGGGGGGGGGGGGGGGGGGGGGGGGGGGGGGGGGGGGGGGGGGGGGGGGGGGGGGGGGGGGGGGGGGGGGGGGGGGGGGGGGGGGGGGGGGGGGGGGGGGGGGGGGGGGGGGGGGGGGGGGGGGGGGGGGGGGGGGGGGGGGGGGGGGGGGGGGGGGGGGGGGGGGGGGGGGGGGGGGGGGGGGGGGGGGGGGGGGGGGGGGGGGGGGGGGGGGGGGGGGGGGGGGGGGGGGGGGGGGGGGGGGGGGGGGGGGGGGGGGGGGGGGGGGGGGGGGGGGGGGGGGGGGGGGGGGGGGGGGGGGGGGGGGGGGGGGGGGGGGGGGGGGGGGGGGGGGGGGGGGGGGGGGGGGGGGGGGGGGGGGGGGGGGGGGGGGGGGGGGGGGGGGGGGGGGGGGGGGGGGGGGGGGGGGGGGGGGGGGGGGGGGGGGGGGGGGGGGGGGGGGGGGGGGGGGGGGGGGGGGGGGGGGGGGGGGGGGGGGGGGGGGGGGGGGGGGGGGGGGGGGGGGGGGGGGGGGGGGGGGGGGGGGGGGGGGGGGGGGGGGGGGGGGGGGGGGGGGGGGGGGGGGGGGGGGGGGGGGGGGGGGGGGGGGGGGGGGGGGGGGGGGGGGGGGGGGGGGGGGGGGGGGGGGGGGGGGGGGGGGGGGGGGGGGGGGGGGGGGGGGGGGGGGGGGGGGGGGGGGGGGGGGGGGGGGGGGGGGGGGGGGGGGGGGGGGGGGGGGGGGGGGGGGGGGGGGGGGGGGGGGGGGGGGGGGGGGGGGGGGGGGGGGGGGGGGGGGGGGGGGGGGGGGGGGGGGGGGGGGGGGGGGGGGGGGGGGGGGGGGGGGGGGGGGGGGGGGGGGGGGGGGGGGGGGGGGGGGGGGGGGGGGGGGGGGGGGGGGGGGGGGGGGGGGGGGGGGGGGGGGGGGGGGGGGGGGGGGGGGGGGGGGGGGGGGGGGGGGGGGGGGGGGGGGGGGGGGGGGGGGGGGGGGGGGGGGGGGGGGGGGGGGGGGGGGGGGGGGGGGGGGGGGGGGGGGGGGGGGGGGGGGGGGGGGGGGGGGGGGGGGGGGGGGGGGGGGGGGGGGGGGGGGGGGGGGGGGGGGGGGGGGGGGGGGGGGGGGGGGGGGGGGGGGGGGGGGGGGGGGGGGGGGGGGGGGGGGGGGGGGGGGGGGGGGGGGGGGGGGGGGGGGGGGGGGGGGGGGGGGGGGGGGGGGGGGGGGGGGGGGGGGGGGGGGGGGGGGGGGGGGGGGGGGGGGGGGGGGGGGGGGGGGGGGGGGGGGGGGGGGGGGGGGGGGGGGGGGGGGGGGGGGGGGGGGGGGGGGGGGGGGGGGGGGGGGGGGGGGGGGGGGGGGGGGGGGGGGGGGGGGGGGGGGGGGGGGGGGGGGGGGGGGGGGGGGGGGGGGGGGGGGGGGGGGGGGGGGGGGGGGGGGGGGGGGGGGGGGGGGGGGGGGGGGGGGGGGGGGGGGGGGGGGGGGGGGGGGGGGGGGGGGGGGGGGGGGGGGGGGGGGGGGGGGGGGGGGGGGGGGGGGGGGGGGGGGGGGGGGGGGGGGGGGGGGGGGGGGGGGGGGGGGGGGGGGGGGGGGGGGGGGGGGGGGGGGGGGGGGGGGGGGGGGGGGGGGGGGGGGGGGGGGGGGGGGGGGGGGGGGGGGGGGGGGGGGGGGGGGGGGGGGGGGGGGGGGGGGGGGGGGGGGGGGGGGGGGGGGGGGGGGGGGGGGGGGGGGGGGGGGGGGGGGGGGGGGGGGGGGGGGGGGGGGGGGGGGGGGGGGGGGGGGGGGGGGGGGGGGGGGGGGGGGGGGGGGGGGGGGGGGGGGGGGGGGGGGGGGGGGGGGGGGGGGGGGGGGGGGGGGGGGGGGGGGGGGGGGGGGGGGGGGGGGGGGGGGGGGGGGGGGGGGGGGGGGGGGGGGGGGGGGGGGGGGGGGGGGGGGGGGGGGGGGGGGGGGGGGGGGGGGGGGGGGGGGGGGGGGGGGGGGGGGGGGGGGGGGGGGGGGGGGGGGGGGGGGGGGGGGGGGGGGGGGGGGGGGGGGGGGGGACCCAGGTGTATTGTGATAATGCACCCTTTTATTTCGGACTGGGTTTGTATTCAGGGCCGGATTATCCCAAAATTTTATTTCGGTTTTCCAGGCGCTTTCCATCGCACAGTACTTTCGTACTATGGACACCAAGTCGGCAAAGCGTGTAATTTCGTGGTGACTTATGGCGTTGAGGATTCCCTTGTCCGTGCAATTATATCAGAAGAATGAAATTGTGTCTTCCTCGCGGCAGTCCTTTATCCTGTTCATGACCAGGAGGAATCTGGCCCAGTAATGGTGTACTGTTTCTTCGGGCTCTTGCCTAATTTGGGATAGATCGCGTATGTTTGGGTGGGTGGGTGGAATTGAATCCGAATCCTCACCCAATCTGAGACTCAGGGGCCAAGGAGTTTCCGAACTCGGAAGTTTGGATTCTTGGATGTTTTCCGATAAATCTAGCCCGCTGCCTGATTCTAGGTTCAGGCCTTGAGTGACGTCCTCCCCTCCGCGGGTATCCGGCTTGGAGGGATCGGGAATCCGGACATAGGGGGGGGGGGGGGGGGGGGGGGGGGGGGGGGGGGGGGGGGGGGGGGGGGGGGGGGGGGGGGGGGGGGGGGGGGGGGGGGGGGGGGGGGGGGGGGGGGGGGGGGGGGGGGGGGGGGGGGGGGGGGGGGGGGGGGGGGGGGGGGGGGGGGGGGGGGGGGGGGGGGGGGGGGGGGGGGGGGGGGGGGGGGGGGGGGGGGGGGGGGGGGGGGGGGGGGGGGGGGGGGGGGGGGGGGGGGGGGGGGGGGGGGGGGGGGGGGGGGGGGGGGGGGGGGGGGGGGGGGGGGGGGGGGGGGGGGGGGGGGGGGGGGGGGGGGGGGGGGGGGGGGGGGGGGGGGGGGGGGGGGGGGGGGGGGGGGGGGGGGGGGGGGGGGGGGGGGGGGGGGGGGGGGGGGGGGGGGGGGGGGGGGGGGGGGGGGGGGGGGGGGGGGGGGGGGGGGGGGGGGGGGGGGGGGGGGGGGGGGGGGGGGGGGGGGGGGGGGGGGGGGGGGGGGGGGGGGGGGGGGGGGGGGGGGGGGGGGGGGGGGGGGGGGGGGGGGGGGGGGGGGGGGGGGGGGGGGGGGGGGGGGGGGGGGGGGGGGGGGGGGGGGGGGGGGGGGGGGGGGGGGGGGGGGGGGGGGGGGGGGGGGGGGGGGGGGGGGGGGGGGGGGGGGGGGGGGGGGGGGGGGGGGGGGGGGGGGGGGGGGGGGGGGGGGGGGGGGGGGGGGGGGGGGGGGGGGGGGGGGGGGGGGGGGGGGGGGGGGGGGGGGGGGGGGGGGGGGGGGGGGGGGGGGGGGGGGGGGGGGGGGGGGGGGGGGGGGGGGGGGGGGGGGGGGGGGGGGGGGGGGGGGGGGGGGGGGGGGGGGGGGGGGGGGGGGGGGGGGGGGGGGGGGGGGGGGGGGGGGGGGGGGGGGGGGGGGGGGGGGGGGGGGGGGGGGGGGGGGGGGGGGGGGGGGGGGGGGGGGGGGGGGGGGGGGGGGGGGGGGGGGGGGGGGGGGGGGGGGGGGGGGGGGGGGGGGGGGGGGGGGGGGGGGGGGGGGGGGGGGGGGGGGGGGGGGGGGGGGGGGGGGGGGGGGGGGGGGGGGGGGGGGGGGGGGGGGGGGGGGGGGGGGGGGGGGGGGGGGGGGGGGGGGGGGGGGGGGGGGGGGGGGGGGGGGGGGGGGGGGGGGGGGGGGGGGGGGGGGGGGGGGGGGGGGGGGGGGGGGGGGGGGGGGGGGGGGGGGGGGGGGGGGGGGGGGGGGGGGGGGGGGGGGGGGGGGGGGGGGGGGGGGGGGGGGGGGGGGGGGGGGGGGGGGGGGGGGGGGGGGGGGGGGGGGGGGGGGGGGGGGGGGGGGGGGGGGGGGGGGGGGGGGGGGGGGGGGGGGGGGGGGGGGGGGGGGGGGGGGGGGGGGGGGGGGGGGGGGGGGGGGGGGGGGGGGGGGGGGGGGGGGGGGGGGGGGGGGGGGGGGGGGGGGGGGGGGGGGGGGGGGGGGGGGGGGGGGGGGGGGGGGGGGGGGGGGGGGGGGGGGGGGGGGGGGGGGGGGGGGGGGGGGGGGGGGGGGGGGGGGGGGGGGGGGGGGGGGGGGGGGGGGGGGGGGGGGGGGGGGGGGGGGGGGGGGGGGGGGGGGGGGGGGGGGGGGGGGGGGGGGGGGGGGGGGGGGGGGGGGGGGGGGGGGGGGGGGGGGGGGGGGGGGGGGGGGGGGGGGGGGGGGGGGGGGGGGGGGGGGGGGGGGGGGGGGGGGGGGGGGGGGGGGGGGGGGGGGGGGGGGGGGGGGGGGGGGGGGGGGGGGGGGGGGGGGGGGGGGGGGGGGGGGGGGGGGGGGGGGGGGGGGGGGGGGGGGGGGGGGGGGGGGGGGGGGGGGGGGGGGGGGGGGGGGGGGGGGGGGGGGGGGGGGGGGGGGGGGGGGGGGGGGGGGGGGGGGGGGGGGGGGGGGGGGGGGGGGGGGGGGGGGGGGGGGGGGGGGGGGGGGGGGGGGGGGGGGGGGGGGGGGGGGGGGGGGGGGGGGGGGGGGGGGGGGGGGGGGGGGGGGGGGGGGGGGGGGGGGGGGGGGGGGGGGGGGGGGGGGGGGGGGGGGGGGGGGGGGGGGGGGGGGGGGGGGGGGGGGGGGGGGGGGGGGGGGGGGGGGGGGGGGGGGGGGGGGGGGGGGGGGGGGGGGGGGGGGGGGGGGGGGGGGGGGGGGGGGGGGGGGGGGGGGGGGGGGGGGGGGGGGGGGGGGGGGGGGGGGGGGGGGGGGGGGGGGGGGGGGGGGGGGGGGGGGGGGGGGGGGGGGGGGGGGGGGGGGGGGGGGGGGGGGGGGGGGGGGGGGGGGGGGGGGGGGGGGGGGGGGGGGGGGGGGGGGGGGGGGGGGGGGGGGGGGGGGGGGGGGGGGGGGGGGGGGGGGGGGGGGGGGGGGGGGGGGGGGGGGGGGGGGGGGGGGGGGGGGGGGGGGGGGGGGGGGGGGGGGGGGGGGGGGGGGGGGGGGGGGGGGGGGGGGGGGGGGGGGGGGGGGGGGGGGGGGGGGGGGGGGGGGGGGGGGGGGGGGGGGGGGGGGGGGGGGGGGGGGGGGGGGGGGGGGGGGGGGGGGGGGGGGGGGGGGGGGGGGGGGGGGGGGGGGGGGGGGGGGGGGGGGGGGGGGGGGGGGGGGGGGGGGGGGGGGGGGGGGGGGGGGGGGGGGGGGGGGGGGGGGGGGGGGGGGGGGGGGGGGGGGGGGGGGGGGGGGGGGGGGGGGGGGGGGGGGGGGGGGGGGGGGGGGGGGGGGGGGGGGGGGGGGGGGGGGGGGGGGGGGGGGGGGGGGGGGGGGGGGGGGGGGGGGGGGGGGGGGGGGGGGGGGGGGGGGGGGGGGGGGGGGGGGGGGGGGGGGGGGGGGGGGGGGGGGGGGGGGGGGGGGGGGGGGGGGGGGGGGGGGGGGGGGGGGGGGGGGGGGGGGGGGGGGGGGGGGGGGGGGGGGGGGGGGGGGGGGGGGGGGGGGGGGGGGGGGGGGGGGGGGGGGGGGGGGGGGGGGGGGGGGGGGGGGGGGGGGGGGGGGGGGGGGGGGGGGGGGGGGGGGGGGGGGGGGGGGGGGGGGGGGGGGGGGGGGGGGGGGGGGGGGGGGGGGGGGGGGGGGGGGGGGGGGGGGGGGGGGGGGGGGGGGGGGGGGGGGGGGGGGGGGGGGGGGGGGGGGGGGGGGGGGGGGGGGGGGGGGGGGGGGGGGGGGGGGGGGGGGGGGGGGGGGGGGGGGGGGGGGGGGGGGGGGGGGGGGGGGGGGGGGGGGGGGGGGGGGGGGGGGGGGGGGGGGGGGGGGGGGGGGGGGGGGGGGGGGGGGGGGGGGGGGGGGGGGGGGGGGGGGGGGGGGGGGGGGGGGGGGGGGGGGGGGGGGGGGGGGGGGGGGGGGGGGGGGGGGGGGGGGGGGGGGGGGGGGGGGGGGGGGGGGGGGGGGGGGGGGGGGGGGGGGGGGGGGGGGGGGGGGGGGGGGGGGGGGGGGGGGGGGGGGGGGGGGGGGGGGGGGGGGGGGGGGGGGGGGGGGGGGGGGGGGGGGGGGGGGGGGGGGGGGGGGGGGGGGGGGGGGGGGGGGGGGGGGGGGGGGGGGGGGGGGGGGGGGGGGGGGGGGGGGGGGGGGGGGGGGGGGGGGGGGGGGGGGGGGGGGGGGGGGGGGGGGGGGGGGGGGGGGGGGGGGGGGGGGGGGGGGGGGGGGGGGGGGGGGGGGGGGGGGGGGGGGGGGGGGGGGGGGGGGGGGGGGGGGGGGGGGGGGGGGGGGGGGGGGGGGGGGGGGGGGGGGGGGGGGGGGGGGGGGGGGGGGGGGGGGGGGGGGGGGGGGGGGGGGGGGGGGGGGGGGGGGGGGGGGGGGGGGGGGGGGGGGGGGGGGGGGGGGGGGGGGGGGGGGGGGGGGGGGGGGGGGGGGGGGGGGGGGGGGGGGGGGGGGGGGGGGGGGGGGGGGGGGGGGGGGGGGGGGGGGGGGGGGGGGGGGGGGGGGGGGGGGGGGGGGGGGGGGGGGGGGGGGGGGGGGGGGGGGGGGGGGGGGGGGGGGGGGGGGGGGGGGGGGGGGGGGGGGGGGGGGGGGGGGGGGGGGGGGGGGGGGGGGGGGGGGGGGGGGGGGGGGGGGGGGGGGGGGGGGGGGGGGGGGGGGGGGGGGGGGGGGGGGGGGGGGGGGGGGGGGGGGGGGGGGGGGGGGGGGGGGGGGGGGGGGGGGGGGGGGGGGGGGGGGGGGGGGGGGGGGGGGGGGGGGGGGGGGGGGGGGGGGGGGGGGGGGGGGGGGGGGGGGGGGGGGGGGGGGGGGGGGGGGGGGGGGGGGGGGGGGGGGGGGGGGGGGGGGGGGGGGGGGGGGGGGGGGGGGGGGGGGGGGGGGGGGGGGGGGGGGGGGGGGGGGGGGGGGGGGGGGGGGGGGGGGGGGGGGGGGGGGGGGGGGGGGGGGGGGGGGGGGGGGGGGGGGGGGGGGGGGGGGGGGGGGGGGGGGGGGGGGGGGGGGGGGGGGGGGGGGGGGGGGGGGGGGGGGGGGGGGGGGGGGGGGGGGGGGGGGGGGGGGGGGGGGGGGGGGGGGGGGGGGGGGGGGGGGGGGGGGGGGGGGGGGGGGGGGGGGGGGGGGGGGGGGGGGGGGGGGGGGGGGGGGGGGGGGGGGGGGGGGGGGGGGGGGGGGGGGGGGGGGGGGGGGGGGGGGGGGGGGGGGGGGGGGGGGGGGGGGGGGTTTGTCCACCATGACCAATAGGTACTTTTGCTTGTGGGTTCCCCCTTTAAGGGGTCCAACCATGTCAAGCCCCCAGATCGCGAACAGCCAGGTGATGGGTATAGTTTTGAGCCTCCGGTAACACATATTTCAACAGGATGGGCAGTGTGCGGCGTGCGTATAAGTCTAACAATAATATTGCAGATGTTGCCGGACTTGATCCGGACAAGCAACAGCTACTGCGCCAGCTAAAGGCCGGTGAGAGGGTGCTTATGAAGGTGCAGCAGGAGAGGAACAAACTCCAGGATGCCCACACCCAGCTCGGAGAAGAGCTAAAAGGTGTTTGGGCCGAGCTATCTAGCTCCGTGAAGGAGAATCAGCGGCTTCGTCGCGGCATCTATAGTAAGTGCTTGAGCAAACTCTTTTGAAAAGAAGAGTTCGGCGAGGAAGTCAATTGACAGAAATATGTCTATAGGTGTGCTCACAGGCCGCCCTGCGGAGGAAATGCCCGGTTCAACAGGTGACCAACTTCCCGGGCTGGTGCAACTGCTCGAACATGTTCGGCAGGTGATGAGTGGCGTCGTCCAGGCCTTATGGCCGTCCGTCTCCCTACCCGAGGTCCTTGGGGAGCTTGCGGAGAAGCTTCAGGGAGCACGGTAGCGCTTCCGTTTATGGAAGATATCGGCCTGCCGTCAAGGTGCCAGGGAAGCCTGGGCCATGGTGAAGACGCGGTACAAGAAGGCAGATCCAAACCACATGGCCGAGGTCGGACCTGTGGGGCCTGATGGGAAGGAGATCCCTGTGAGCTTAGTGTATGGCCAAGTAGAGTTGGCCGCTAAGTATTCCCAACGGGACTGTAAATTAGACAGCCTGTTAGACGGGATTGAGGAGGAGTACAGTCAGTCGATTTGATGATGTATTTAAAATGACATGTAAAATGCCTTCTAGCTGGATTGTAGATCGTTTGTCTTTGCCGACCTTTTCGCTTCAACCTCGGGACCCTAGAGTCCGGAGTGTGTCCGAATACCTTCTCGGTTATGAAAAAACCGGGGCATGCATGGAGACCAGGCGTAGGGGTCATTAGTGCTTTATCAGACAAGTGCCCAACTACTTATGTTATATTACATGGTTAGTAAGAAACATCTTCCAGGGAGAATAGTTCTGTTAAGGGTTCCTTTCCCTGGAAGGCACGCCCTAAAGTGCATGTCCGAACTGCGAAAAGAGCAGGAAAACATCTGGGGGCAGATAAATAAATATGTAAAAAATCATCTTTCAAGTCACCAACCGAATATTCCCTTAAGAACGCTAGCTTTCGGCTTCACCCAGTCTGAGGTACACATCCGGCTGATCTGGCAGTAACAATCGCAGAGGTGCTCCCTTTACCTCCTAGCCGAAACTTAAGTCATATCGATGCATATAATGGTGAATAAAAGGTACATGCGGAAGTTTGACACATGTGTTGGGCATGAAGCCCGTATAAGTAAGCTTCTGTTAAAGAAGCCCCCAGGTATAAGGAGTGCGGGTAGCACATCAAGTATGTGCAAACGATGCACAAATCGGCCCTCAAGGGATTTATGAAAAAAGTGGGATAAAAGAGAGAGACACAAGGCAACTGAAGTATAAAATGTGGACGGGGGAAGGAGACGAACTCTGAAACCGGCGCTAGGCGTAGAATCTTCGGAGGCGGGCTGCATTCCATGGGTTTGGCTCGAGTCGGTTGTCCGATGCGTTTCGCAGATGGTATGCTCCGCCGGTCAGGACTTGGTCGATGATGAAGGGACCTTCCCATTTGGGCTTGAGTTTGTCCTTTTTCTTGTCCGACAGGCGTAGAACTAGTTCGCCAGCATTGTAAGTTTTAGCCCGTACTTCTCTGCTTTGATATCTTCGAGCCTGCTGCTGATAGAATGCGGAACGAGCCTTTGCCACGTCGCGCTCCTCCTCTAATGCGTCCAAGCTGTCCTGCCGATCCAACTCGGCTTCTCTTTCTTCGTACATGCGCACTCGAGGTGAGTCATGAATTATGTCGCAGGGAAAAACTGCCTCTGCACCGTATACCATAAAGAATGGTGTGAATCCGATAGTACGGTTTGGCCTGGTGCGCAGCCCTAGAGTACGGGGTCGAGCTCCTCTGCCCAGTGCGTGTTAGATTCCGTAAGGTACCGCACTAGTCTGGGTTTGATGCCGCTCATTATTAGACCATTTTCTCGTTCAACTTGACCGTTGGTTTGAGGATGATAGACTGAAGCGTAGTCGAGCTTAATGCCCATGTTTTTGCACCAGAGTTTAACCTCGTCGGCCGTGAAGTTCGTGCCGTTATCGGTGATGATGCTATGGGGGACGCCGTATCGGTGTACTACCCCGGATATGAAGTCTATCACTGGTCCGGATTCGGCCATTTTAACTGGCTTGGCCTCTATCCATTTGGTGAATGGGGGGGGGGGGGGGGGGGGGGGGGGGGGGGGGGGGGGGGGGGGGGGGGGGGGGGGGGGGGGGGGGGGGGGGGGGGGGGGGGGGGGGGGGGGGGGGGGGGGGGGGGGGGGGGGGGGGGGGGGGGGGGGGGGGGGGGGGGGGGGGGGGGGGGGGGGGGGGGGGGGGGGGGGGGGGGGGGGGGGGGGGGGGGGGGGGGGGGGGGGGGGGGGGGGGGGGGGGGGGGGGGGGGGGGGGGGAAGGCCTTGCTTACAAGGGCCCGGGCTGCGGCGTGGTGGCCGCCGAGTCCGGCGTGAATTTCTGCCAAAAGCTTCCGCCCTTCCTCTTCGGAGATGCACCTTTGAAGGACTCCGGTAGTGCTTTTTTTATACAGCTCTCCCTCGTGGACCCTGTAGGCTTTAGATCGCCGCACTATGCAGCGTGCCTCATTTTGGTCCTCGGGAAGTTCCTGCCTAGTTAGGTAGGCCAGGAATGGTTCTGTCCATGGGGCGATGATGGCCATTATTACAGGGGGGGGGGGGCCATTATTACGTGGGCTGAAGGTGTTATTTCGGTGGCAGAGCCTCCGATTATGTCAGAGTGTTCGGTATCGGGCATTTTGGCCGGGTCCGGACTATTGTTACCGGTGTCCCCTTCCCATACCACGGATGGCTTAAGGGGGGGGGGGGGGGGGGACAGCCTCTCCAAAAAGATGTTGGGGGGACCGCATCGCGTTTTGCGCCGATGCGGGCGAGGATATCCGCCGCCTGATTGTTTTCCCGAGCCACATGGTGAAATTCGAGCCCCTCGAACCGAGCTGACAGGGGGGGGGGGGGGGGGGGGGGGGGGGGGGGGGGGGCATCAAAGTCTCCATTTATTTGGGATATTGCGAGGTTCGAATCCCCACGCACCTCCAGGCGTTGAATGCCCATGGAAACTGCCATCCGAAGACCATGTAACAGGGCTTCGTATTCGGCTGCGTTGGTTCTTACATAACCGAGATGGTATTCGGACACACTCCGGACTATCGGGTCCCGAGGTTGAAGCGAAAAGGTCCGCCATGACAAATGATCTACAATCCTGCTAGAAGGCATTTTACATGTCATCTTAAATTACATAGTCAATTTGACCGGGTATATTCCTCTCCAATACCATGCAACAGGCTGTCTAGTTTACAGTCCTGTTGGGAATATTTGGCGGCCAACTCTACTTGGTCATACACTAAACTCACAGGGATCTCCTTCCCATCGGGCCCCACAGGTTTGACCTCGGCCATGTGGTTCGGGTCAGCCTTTGTGTACCGCGTCTTCACCATGGCCCAGGCCTCCCTGGCGCCTTGACGGCAGGCCGATATCTTCCATAATCGGAAGCGCCTCCGTGCTCCCTTCAGCTTCTCTGCAAGCTCTCCAAGGCCTTCGGGCATGGAGAAGGATGGCCACAAGGCCTGGGCGACGCCTTGCATTACCTGCCAAACTCGTTCGTGCAGTTGTGAGAGCTCGGGAAGAAGGTCACCCATAGAATTGGGCATTTCCTCTGCAGGCCGACCAGTCAGCATACCTACAGACATAACTCTGTCAATCGACTTCCTCGCCGAACTCTTTTTCGAAGTTCGTTCAAGCACTTACTAAAAATGTCGCGTCGAAGCCGCCAATTCTCCTTCACAGAGTCCGACAGCTGAGCACGAACATCCTTTAGTTCCTCGCCCAGTTGGGTGTTGGCATCTTGGAGATTATTCTTCTCTTGCCTCACCCTCGTAAGCACGCTCTCTCCGGCCTTTAACATACTTATCAAATTTGCACACATGCCGCACTTCACAACATACTTATCTTTCGTAGCATATATTACCAGAGGGAGTCTCCCTGGCCTCCCCTGCCGCGGCTAGTGCGGCCTCAAGTTGGGCTTTGCACTCTTCTAGCTCCTGGGATAGTTGGGTATTCTTTTCTGTAAGATCCTGCATAACAAATGATCCTTAAATCAGTTATTCTAACTATTTCAAGTCTTAGGGGCTACTGACATATACAACCATCAAATTTTCTCACCTGTATGTCTTTTACATACTGCTCCGTGGCTCTGTCTAGACCATTTTGAGCGGCACGGATGTACGCACCTCCCGTATTGAAGGCATCCAATGCCTCTTGGGAGAAACAAGCGTCACGAAGAACTGTCCGGTGACGCCTGTAGTTCACGGCACTCTCCACCTCGGAATTGGTGGCAGACAGCTCGTCCGCATCCTTTGTCAGAGGAGCGTCCGGTGCGCGCCTCGTGTTTGCCTCCTGTTCCGGACCCGGCCTTGGAGCCTGGCTGGTGGAGGCGCGATTGGCAACCTCTCCGGATATACTCCGGCGAGCGCTCTTTTTCCTGAAGAGAGCACGAGTGATAGTATGCCTTGAGGGAATAAAACCTGGGAATAAAATGGCACGCCATACCATTGCGCCAGCGTCTCAATCTAGACCGCACTTCTTTTCAGCCCGCTGGGCCTTGCTGCCCCTTGTTGGCTAGCCACCGCAGGCACGGCCCTCCGCCTCAAGGACTTCCCCTGCAAAAACGCCATTGGTATACGGTGATCAAAAATAAGCACTGATGGATCATCTTAAAAGTACTGGGACCTCGGTCTCGGTTACTTGTGAAGCTGGAAGTAGTCCGGGATAATCGGCCGTAATGGCCACTAAGGTGTTGTCCTTGCTCAATTGATGAAACACCCCATCGATCAGCTCCACAGATAAGTCCGGGTCCTCTTGGGAGTCCGGGTCGAAGGACCGTTCCGGGTCCTCGGGTTGTGGAGGAGGTCTGTTTATCTCCTTTATAGCTTGGCGTAGCTCCTGCGTTGAAATTGCTAGACTGAATACTTAACTATGGGAATATGAAACATATGGGTGAGTCAAAGTGTCCGCTTACCCAGCTTGGAGGATTGTACATAGAAAATCCGCCCCGTGGGTTGACATGGAGGAATTCCTCCTCTTCTCCCTTGTACAAAGGGGACAAGATCTTTATTAGAGCGGCAACCGATTCCGGCCCCTTACGACCGCACCGGGTGGCGTCGTCCTTCCTATTGAAATCCCACATGGAGTGGCCTCTATACTGAAGCGGCTGCACCCCGCGCATAATGCATGTGGCCATGACCTTGATCATGGTCAGTACGGAATGAGCTAACAACCTTAACCGGCTCATCAGGTAAAGGACGTCCTTGTCATTTTCCTTCTATGGGCTTCGTGGATGCCAGCTTAGGCGCTTCTTCAAAGGAGCATTATCGAACTCAGGGAGGCCGAGACGAACAGATTCCGGCAGGGGGACATCTTCTATATGAAACCATTCTGAAGGCCAGTCTTTGGACGCCTTCTTTGGGGTTCCGGATAGATATCCGGCCCCGGCGATGCGCCATAGTTCGGCTCCGCCCACTTGATATATCGACCCCTCCTGAGAACGGGGCACAAGGCAGAACAGCATCTTCCACAGCGTGAAATGAGCCTCGATGCCCAAAAGCAGCTCGAAAAGGGCTACGAAGCCCGCAATATGCAATATGGAGGCAGGCGTAAGGTTGTGCAACTAGAGGCCGTAGAACTCCAGGAGCCCCCAGAGAAACGGATGATTTGGAAATCTGAGCCCTCTTATCAAATAAGGGACAAGGCATACCCGCTCTCCTTTGGAGGGATTGGGGACGCTCTCCACTTGCTCTCCACCATTATAGGTGGCAAGCCCGGCTCGAACCGGGACCATGTAGGCTAGGGGGAGAAACCCCTTGGCTTGGAGCGCCACTAGCTCGCTGTGCGGGATGGAGAATCTCTCCCAATCTCCAGGCTGAGGGCTGGGGGGCGAGAGGAGGAGCTGCATCGACTGGCCATGATGGAATGGATCTCTGTCGAATGCGCTCCCATGAATCCTCGCGAAGGGAAGATGGTGTGATTCGGATCTAAATCCCCGTCTCTTTTATAGGCAGCTCATTTGCGTAGCTAGGGGGGTAAATGAAAAAACACCCTGGCTTTTCGCATTCATTTGACACGTGGAAGAGCTGGGTTGCCTGGCTCCTGTGCTTACCCCTACGTTCCCGATTGTTCGGCTAGGTGGTAAAGGGAGCACCTCTGCGATTGTTACTGTCGGGTTAGCCGGATGTGTACCTCAGACTGGGTGAAGCTGAAAGCTAGCGTTCTTAAGGTAATATTCGGTCGGTGAACTAAAGATGATTTCTCACTCGTTTATTTATCCGCCCCCAGATGCTTTTCTGCTTTTTTCGCAGTCCGGACATGCTCTTTAGGGCATGCCTCCCAGGGAAAGGAACCCCTAATGGAACTATTCTCCCTGGGGGGGGGGGGGGGGGGGGGGGGGGGGGGGGGGGGGGGGGGGGGGGGGGGGGGGGGGGGGGGGGGGGGGGGGGGGGGGGGGGGGGGGGGGGGGGGGGGGGGGGGGGGGGGGGGGGGGGGGGGGGGGGGGGGGGGGGGGGGGGGGGGGGGGGGGGGGGGGGGGGGGGGGGGGGGGGGGGGGGGGGGGGGGGGGGGGGGGGGGGGGGGGGGGGGGGGGGGGGGGGGGGGGGGGGGGGGGGGGGGGGGGGGGGGGGGGGGGGGGGGGGGGGGGGGGGGGGGGGGGGGGGGGGGGGGGGGGGGGGGGGGGGGGGGGGGGGGGGGGGGGGGGGGGGGGGGGGGGGGGGGGGGGGGGGGGGGGGGGGGGGGGGGGGGGGGGGGGGGGGGGGGGGGGGGGGGGGGGGGGGGGGGGGGGGGGGGGGGGGGGGGGGGGGGGGGGGGGGGGGGGGGGGGGGGGGGGGGGGGGGGGGGGGGGGGGGGGGGGGGGGGGGGGGGGGGGGGGGGGGGGGGGGGGGGGGGGGGGGGGGGGGGGGGGGGGGGGGGGGGGGGGGGGGGGGGGGGGGGGGGGGGGGGGGGGGGGGGGGGGGGGGGGGGGGGGGGGGGGGGGGGGGGGGGGGGGGGGGGGGGGGGGGGGGGGGGGGGGGGGGGGGGGGGGGGGGGGGGGGGGGGGGGGGGGGGGGGGGGGGGGGGGGGGGGGGGGGGGGGGGGGGGGGGGGGGGGGGGGGGGGGGGGGGGGGGGGGGGGGGGGGGGGGGGGGGGGGGGGGGGGGGGGGGGGGGGGGGGGGGGGGGGGGGGGGGGGGGGGGGGGGGGGGGGGGGGGGGGGGGGGGGGGGGGGGGGGGGGGGGGGGGGGGGGGGGGGGGGGGGGGGGGGGGGGGGGGGGGGGGGGGGGGGGGGGGGGGGGGGGGGGGGGGGGGGGGGGGGGGGGGGGGGGGGGGGGGGGGGGGGGGGGGGGGGGGGGGGGGGGGGGGGGGGGGGGGGGGGGGGGGGGGGGGGGGGGGGGGGGGGGGGGGGGGGGGGGGGGGGGGGGGGGGGGGGGGGGGGGGGGGGGGGGGGGGGGGGGGGGGGGGGGGGGGGGGGGGGGGGGGGGGGGGGGGGGGGGGGGGGGGGGGGGGGGGGGGGGGGGGGGGGGGGGGGGGGGGGGGGGGGGGGGGGGGGGGGGGGGGGGGGGGGGGGGGGGGGGGGGGGTTAAGTCATATCGATGCATATAATGGTGAATAAAAGGTACATGTAGAAGTGTGACACATGTGTTGGGCATGAAGCCCGTATAAATAAGCTTCTGTTAAAGAAGCCCCCAGGTATAATGGGCACGGATAGCGCGTCAAGTATGTGCAAACGATGCGCAAACAAGCTTTCAAAGGCTGTAATAAGAAAGGAGGGAGAAGGAGAGAAATAGACGACAACTAGTATGTAAAATATAGACGGAGGAAGGAGACGAACTCAAAATCCGGAGCTAGGCGTAGAATCTTCGGAGACGGGCTGCATTCCATGGGTTCGGCTCGAGTCGGTTATCCGATGCATCCCGCAGACGGTACGCTCCACCGGTCAGGACTTGGTCAATGATAAAGGGACCTTCCCATTTGGGCTTGAGTTTGTCCTTTTTCTTGTCCGGCAAGCATAGAACTAACTCGCCAACGTTGTAAGTTTTGGCCCGTACTTCTCTGCTTTGGTATCTTCGAGCTTACTGTTGATAGAATGCGGAACGGGCTTTTGCCACATCATGCTCCTCCTCCAATGCGTCCAAACTGTCCTGCCGATTGAGCTCGGCTTCTCTTTCTTCGTACATGCGCACGCGAGGTGAGTCATGCATTATGTCACAGGGCAGAACTGCCTCTGTGCCGTATACCATAAGGAATGGTGTAAATCCGGTGGTGCGATTTGGAGTGGTTCGCAGCCCCCAGAGTACAGAGTCGAGCTCCTCTACCCAGTGCATGTTAGATTCCTTGAGGGACCGCACCAATCTGGGTTTGATGTCGCTCATGATTAGACCATTTGCTCGCTTGACTTGACCGTTAGTTTGAGGGTGATAGACTGAAGCATAGTCGAGCTTGATGCCCATGTTTTTGCACCAGAGTTTAACCTTGTCGGCCGTAAAGTTCGTGCCGTTATCAGTGATGATGCTATGGGGGACGCCGTAACGGTGTACGACCCCTGATATGAAGTCTATCACTGGTCCGGATTTGTCCGTCTTAACAGGTTTGGCCTCTATCCATTTGGTGAATTTATCCACCATGACCAGTAGGTATTTTTGCTTCTGGGTTCCTCCTTTAAGGGGTACAACCATGTCAAGCCCCCAGACCGCGAAGGGCCAGGTTATGGGTATAGTTTTGAGGGCGGTGGGTGGCATGTGGCTTTGATTAGCAAAGAGCTGGCAACCGATGCATCGTTGGACTAAGTCCTGAGCATCTGCCCGGGCCATCGGCCAATAAAACTCTGTACGGAAGGCCTTGCCTACGAGGTCCCGGGCTGCGGTGTGGTGCCCGCCGAGTCCGGCATGAATTTCAGCCAGAAGATTCCGCCCTTCCTCTTCGGAGATACACCTTTGAAGGACTCCGGTTGTGCTTTTCTTGTAAAGCTCTCCCTCATGGACCTTATAGGCTTTAGATCGCCGCACTATGCAGCGGGCCTCGTTTTGGTCCTCGGGAAGTTCCTGCCTGGGGGGTCCACGGGGCAATGACTGCCATTATTGTGTGGGCTGACGGTGTTATTTCGTTGGCAGAACCACCAACTATGTCAGAATGTTCGGTGTGGGGTAGTGTGGTTGGGTCCGGGATGTTATTTCCGGACTCTGGGGGGGGGGGGGGGGGGGGGGGGGGGGGGAGGAAGATGTTGGGAGGGACGGCATCGTGCTTTGCGCCAATGCGTGCCAACACGTCTGCTGCCTGGTTGTTCTCCCGGGCTATATGGTGAAATTCGAGCCCCTCAAACCGAGCTGACATTTTTAGGACGGCGTTGCGATAAGCTACCATTTTCGGATCCTTGGCATCAAAGTCTCCATTTATTTGGGATATCGCGAGGTTTGAATCCCCGCGGACCTCTAGGCGCTGAATGCCCATGGAGACTGCCATCCGGAGACCATGTAGAGGGGGGGGGGGGGGGGGGGGGGGGGGGGGGGGGGGGGGGGGGGGGGGGGGGGGGGGGGGGGGGGGGGGGGGGGGGGGGGGGGGGGGGGGGGGGGGGGGGGGGGGGGGGGGGGGGGGGGGGGGGGGGGGGGGGGGGGGGGGGGGGGGGGGGGGGGGGGGGGGGGGGGGGGGGGGGGGGGGGGGGGGGGGGGGGGGGGGGGGGGGGGGGGGGGGGGGGGGGGGGGGGGGGGGGGGGGGGGGGGGGGGGGGGGTTTGTAGGTTATGTCAAATGGTAAGAGCTCAATGGCCCATTTTGCAATCCTGCCCGTCGCGTCGCGATTATTTATAATATCGTTGAGAGGTACTTCGGAGGCCACCGTTATGGAACACTCTTGAAAGTAGTGTCGCAGCTTCCGGGGTGCCATGAACACCGCATACGCTATCTTTTGATAATGTGGGTACCGGGACTTGCATGGAGTTAAAACAGTGGATACGTAGTACACTGGTTTTTGAAGAGGGAAATTTTGCCCTTCTGTTTCTCGTTCGACGATGAGTACGGCGCTGACAACTTGATGTGTTGCCGCGATATATAATAACACAGGCTCGCCCAAGTTGGGCGCGGCCAGGACCAGATTTGTTGCCAATATGGCCTTAATTTCTTCGAGTCCGGTCGTGGCAGCATCCATCCATTCAAAGTGTTCGGTGCGCCGGAGGAGGTGATAGAGGGGCAGTGCCTTTTCTCCCAAACGGGAGATGAAGCGGCTTAGAGCCGCCACGCATCCCGTCAATTTTTGTATCTTTTTGAGGTCTTTTGGGATATCCAATTGTGACAGAGCCCGGATCTTGGCTGGGTTTGCTTCAATTCCTCTACCGGATACAATGAAGCCCAAGAGCTTTTCGGCTGGTACGCCGAAAACACATTTTTCCGGGTTGAGCTTAATGTCGTATGCTCGGAATTATGTCAGAATGTTCTGTGTTGGGTGGTGCAGTTGGTTCCAGGTTGTCATTTCCGGACTCTTCTTCCCATAATACGGATGGCTTAAGGAGTCGTTCCAGGAAGATGTTTGGAGGTACGGCGTCGCGTTTTGCGCCGATGCGTGCCAACACGTCTGCTGCCTGGTTATTATCCCGGGCTACATGGTGGAATTCGAGTCCTTTGAACCGGGCTGACATTTTTAGGACGTCGTTACGGTAGGCTGCCATTTTTGGATCTTTGGCGTCAAAGTCTCCATTTACTTGGGATATTGCGAGGTTTGAATCCCCGCGCACCTCTAGGCGTTGAATACCCATGGAGATTGCCATCTGGAGGCCATGTAGAAGGGCCTCGTATTCGGCTGCATTGTTGGAGTCCATGTACATTATTTGAAGTACGTATTGGACTGTGTCTCCGGCTGGGGACGTCAAGACGACGCCAGCCCCCAAGCCAACCAACATTTTGGAGCCGTCAAAATGCATGATCCAATTGGAGTATGCACTGTACTCTTTAGGGAGTTCGGCTTTGGTCCATTCGGCGATGAAGTCAGCCAAAACTTGCGACTTTATAGCTCGCCGTGGGGGGGGGGGGGGGGGGGGGGGGGGGGGGGGGGGGGGGGGGGGGGGGGGGGGGGGGGGGGGGGGGGGGGGGGGGGGGGGGGGGGGGGGGGGGGGGGGGGGGGGGGGGGGGGGGGGGGGGGGGGGGGGGGGGGGGGGGGGGGGGGGGGGGGGGGGGGGGGGGGGGGGGGGGGGGGGGGGGGGGGGGGGGGGGGGGGGGGGGGGGGGGGGGGGGGGGGGGGGGGGGGGGGGGGGGGGGGGGGGGGGGGGGGGGGGGGGGGGGGGGGGGGGGGGGGGGGGGGGGGGGGGGGGGGGGGGGGGGGGGGGGGGGGGGGGGGGGGGGGGGGGGGGGGGGGGGGGGGGGGGGGGGGGGGGGGGGGGGGGGGGGGGGGGGGGGGGGGGGGGGGGGGGGGGGGGGGGGGGGGGGGGGGGGGGGGGGGGGGGGGGGGGGGGATCACTGGCAAGAGTGATTATCCCATTGGGTCCGGGCATTTTGAGCTTCATGTACCCGTAGTGGGGTATAGCTTGGAAGATTGTGAATGCCTCTCGCCCTAACAAAGCGTGATATCCGCTGCCGAATGGGGCCACTTGGAACGTGACCTCCTCGGACCTGTAATTGTCCGGTGAGCCGAACACTACATCTAGTGTGATTTTTCCTGTGCAGCGTACTTCTCGACTAGGGATTATCCCTCTGAAGGTTGTGCTGCTTCGCTCGATGCGGCTCCAGTCAATATCCATTTTTTGAAGGGTTTCCTCGTAGATGAGGTTTAATCCGCTGCCGCCATCCATGAGTACCTTGGTAAGGCGAAAGCCGTCCACTATCGGACTGAGGACCAATGCGGCTGGTGCTCTAGCTGTTCGGAATTTAGGTTCGTCGCTGGCGTTGAAGGTGATAGCCGTGTCACTCCATGGATTTGCTGTTGCTACTTGGTAGACTTCGGCGAGGCCGCGGATTGTTCGTTTTCGCATGTTATTTGATGCGAAAGTCTCGAAGACTGTTAATACCGTACCGGTACTGCTGGGCTGTTTGCCCGGGGCTAAAAAGCCTTCGCCACTTTTGGCCACCTGCCGTAGTATCCAACATGCTCGAAGGCTGTGTGTTGGAGTGGCGCCCTCCGTACTGTGGATTTTGCAGGGTCCGTTGAGCCAGCCCTCCAGTACGGTTCCATGCCCTTTAGGGGGTCTTTGCTTTTTGGTTTTTAACCCAGGTGCTTGAGTATGGCGCACCCTTTTACTTCGGACTAGGGTTGTGGTCAAGGCCGGACTGTCCCAAAACCTAGTTTCGGTGTTCCTGGCACTCTCTACCGCACAGTATTTTTGTACGATAGTCGCTAGGTCGATGAAGCGTGTAACTTCGCGACGACTTATGGCGTTCATGATTCCCTTGTCCGTGCAATTGTTGCAGAAAATTGAAATCGCGCTTTCTTCGCAGCAGTCCTTTATCCTGTTCATAACCAGGAGGAATCTGGCCCAGTAATGATGTACTGTTTCATCGGGCTCTTGCCGTATTCGAGATAGATCGCTTATGTTTGGGTGGGCGGGTGGAATCAAGTTCGGAACCCCGCCCGATCTGAGGCTCAAAGGCCAAGAAGTTTCCGGATTTGGAAGCTTGACTTGCTGGATGCTTTCCAACGAATCTAGTCCGATGCCTGACTCTAAGTTCAGTATTTGATTAGCGTCCGTCCCTTCGCGGGAATCCGGCTTGGAGGGATCGGGAATCCGGACATAGTTGGTTTTCAACGTAGAAGAAGGGTTGCCGCATTGTTCCTCTACCACGACAACGTGGTGGGTGGCCTGAGGAGAGTTAATCTCTCTCAGATCGGGTTTAAGCCCAATCTGATCGTAGTCTGTGGCGACTCCCAGGGCGGCGATGCGATCCAAGAGCTCGTTTACAGAGGAGAGCTCAATCGGATCTAACTGCTCGGCGAATTCCGGGCTGACGTGAAGATCGCTTTTGATGACCTGAGAGGTCATCGTCGGAGCGGTGGCCGAACAGGCGGTCATAAGAAAACCACCTAGCCGGACAGTTTGGCCGGCGGCCAAAGCTCTCTTGACGACGGTGCCGTCTTTAAAGACGGGAGAAGGCATCCTTCCTGATCGCGACGGGGGGGGGGGGGGGGGGGGGGGGGGGGGGGGGGGGGGGGGGGGGGGGGGGGGGGGGGGGGGGGGGGGGGGGGGGGGGGGGGGGGGGGGGGGGGGGGGGGGGGGGGGGGGGGGGGGGGGGGGGGGGGGGGGGGGGGGGGGGGGGGGGGGGGGGGGGGGGGGGGGGGGGGGGGGGGGGGGGGGGGGGGGGGGGGGGGGGGGGGGGGGGGGGGGGGGGGGGGGGGGGGGGGGGGGGGGGGGGGGGGGGGGGGGGGGGGGGGGGGGGGGGGGGGGGGGGGGGGGGGGGGGGGGGGGGGGGGGGGGGGGGGGGGGGGGGGGGGGGGGGGGGGGGGGGGGGGGGGGGGGGGGGGGGGGGGGGGGGGGGGGGGGGGGGGGGGGGGGGGGGGGGGGGGGGGGGGGGGGGGGGGGGGGGGGGGGGGGGGGGGGGGGGGGGGGGGGGGGGGGGGGGGGGGGGGGGGGGGGGGGGGGGGGGGGGGGGGGGGGGGGGGGGGGGGGGGGGGGGGGGGGGGGGGGGGGGGGGGGGGGGGGGGGGGGGGGGGGGGGGGGGGGGGGGGGGGGGGGGGGGGGGGGGGGGGGGGGGGGGGGGGGGGGGGGGGGGGGGGGGGGGGGGGGGGGGGGGGGGGGGGGGGGGGGGGGGGGGGGGGGGGGGGGGGGGGGGGGGGGGGGGGGGGGGGGGGGGGGGGGGGGGGGGGGGGGGGGGGGGGGGGGGGGGGGGGGGGGGGGGGGGGGGGGGGGGGGGGGGGGGGGGGGGGGGGGGGGGGGGGGGGGGGGGTGCTCTGCATTTATGTTTTGCGGTCTCAGAAAGGGCTAGCGAGATACCATTTAGTTATATCATATCATGATTGTTTTGAAAAAGTGTTGTCATCCGAGATTCATTATTATTGCTCGCTAGTTGATTGTGCCATTGATATGGGTAAATGTGAGACCTAAATGTTATTGTGAATATGGTTAGTTCATAATCCTTGCTGAAAACCTGAATGCTGGCTTTACATATTTGCAACAACAAGATCAAACAGAGTTTGTAAAAGTTTTTCTTTGTCACTTTCAGTTTATCAACTGAATTGCTTGAGGACAAGCAATGGGTTAAGCTTGGGGGAGTTGATATGTCTCCGTCGTATCTACTTTTCCAAACTCTTTTGCCCTTGTTTTGGACTCTAATTTGCATGATTTGAATGAAACTAACCTGGACTGACGCTATTTTCAGCAGAATTGCCTTGGTGTTATTTTTGTGCAGAAATAAAAGTTCTCGGAATGACCTAGAAATTTACGGAGAATATTTTTGGAATAAATAAAAAATACTGGTGAAAGAATCAACCAGAGGGGGTCCACCCATTGGCCACAAGCCAGCCCTCCCCCCCCGGGGCCCGCCCTGGCGGCTTGTGGGCCCCCTGGACCTCCTCCGACCCTAATTCCAACTCTATATATTCACCTCCAGAGAGAAAAAAAATCAAAGAGAAGGATTCATCGCGTTTTACGATATGGAGCCGCCGGCGCCGCCTCCTGTTCTTCATCGGGAGGGCTGATCTGGAGTCCGTTCGGGGCTCCGGAGAGGGGGATTCGTCGCCATCATCATCACCAACCTTCCTCCATCACCATGATGCTCACCACCGTGCATGAGTAATTCCATCATAGGATTGCTGGACGGTGATGGTTTGGATGAGATTTATCATGTAATCGAGTTAGTTTTGGGGGGGGGGGGGGGGGGGGGGGGGGGGGGGGGGGGGGGGGGGGGGGGGGGGGGGGGGGGGGGGGGGGGGGGGGGGGGGGGGGGGGGGGGGGGGGGGGGGGGGGGGGGGGGGGGGGGGGGGGGGGGGGGGGGGGGGGGGGGGGGGGGGGGGGGGGGGGGGGGGGGGGGGGGGGGGGGGGGGGGGGGGGGGGGGGGGGGGGGGGGGGGGGGGGGGGGGGGGGGGGGGGGGGGGGGGGGGGGGGGGGGGGGGGGGGGGGGGGGGGGGGGGGGGGGGGGGGGGGGGGGGGGGGGGGGGGGGGGGGGGGGGGGGGGGGGGGGGGGGGGGGGGGGGGGGGGGGGGGGGGGGGGGGGGGGGGGGGGGGGGGGGGGGGGGGGGGGGGGGGGGGGGGGGGGGGGGGGGGGGGGGGGGGGGGGGGGGGGGGGGGGGGGGGGGGGGGGGGGGGGGGGGGGGGGGGGGGGGGGGGGGGGGGGGGGGGGGGGGGGGGGGGGGGGGGGGGGGGGGGGGGGGGGGGGGGGGGGGGGGGGGGGGGGGGGGGGGGGGGGGGGGGGGGGGGGGGGGGGGGGGGGGGGGGGGGGGGGGGGGGGGGGGGGGGGGGGGGGGGGGGGGGGGGGGGGGGGGGGGGGGGGGGGGGGGGGGGGGGGGGGGGGGGGGGGGGGGGGGGGGGGGGGGGGGGGGGGGGGGGGGGGGGGGGGGGGGGGGGGGGGGGGGGGGGGGGGGGGGGGGGGGGGGGGGGGGGGGGGGGGGGGGGGGGGGGGGGGGGGGGGGGGGGGGGGGGGGGGGGGGGGGGGGGGGGGGGGGGGGGGGGGGGGGGGGGGGGGGGGGGGGGGGGGGGGGGGGGGGGGGGGGGGGGGGGGGGGGGGGGGGGGGGGGGGGGGGGGGGGGGGGGGGGGGGGGGGGGGGGGGGGGGGGGGGGGGGGGGGGGGGGGGGGGGGGGGGGGGGGGGGGGGGGGGGGGGGGGGGGGGGGGGGGGGGGGGGGGGGGGGGGGGGGGGGGGGGGGGGGGGGGGGGGGGGGGGGGGGGGGGGGGGGGGGGGGGGGGGGGGGGGGGGGGGGGGGGGGGGGGGGGGGGGGGGGGGGGGGGGGGGGGGGGGGGGGGGGGGGGGGGGGGGGGGGGGGGGGGGGGGGGGGGGGGGGGGGGGGGGGGGGGGGGGGGGGGGGGGGGGGGGGGGGGGGGGGGGATCCATTGCCTACGAGCTTTTCACATATTGATCTTTGCTCAGTTAATTTGCCGTTACCACTGTTACAATTGCTACAAAACTGCTACTGTTACTTTTTCCACCGTTACCGTTACTTCCATACTACTTTGCTACTAAAAACTTTGTTGCAGATATTAAGTCTTTCAGGTGTGGTTGAATTGACAACTCAGCTGCTAATACTTGGGAATATTCTTTGGCTCCCCTTGTGTCGAATCAATAAATTTGGGTTGAATACTCTACCCTCGAAAACTGTTGCGATCCCCTATACTTGTGGGTTATCACTACTGAAAAAGAATTTTTAGCGGTTGTGTTTGCTTGTGATAAATTCAGATCTTACATTGTTGATTCTAAGGTTATTGTTCACACCGATCATGCTGCTATTAAATATCTTATGGAAAAGAAAGATGCTAAGCCTAGACTCATTAGATGGGTTCTCTTGCGACAATAATTTGATTTACATATCACTGATAGAAAAGGAGCTAAGAACCCCATAGCTGATAACTTGTCTAGGTTAGAGAATATACTTGATGACCCACAACCTATTAATGATAGCTTTCTTGATGAACAACTAGCTGCAATAAATGTTTCCCATAACACTCCTTGGTATGCTGACTATGCTAATTACATTGTTGCTAAATATATACCACCTAGCTTTACATATCAACTAAAGAAAAAAAATTGTATGATTTAAGACATTACTTTTGGGATGACCCACATCTTTATAAAGAAGGGGTAGATGGTATTATTAGACGTTGTGTACCTGAGCATGAACAGGGGCAAATCCTATGGAAATGTCACTCCGAAGCTTATGGAGGGCATCATGCGGGAGATAGAACTACTCACAAGGTATTGCAATCTAGTTTCTATTGGCCTACTCTCTTCAAGGATGCCCGTAAGTTTGTTTTATCTTGTGATGAATGTCAAAGAATTGGTAATATCGGTAAGCGTCAAGAAATGCCTATGAATTATTCACTTGCTGTTGAGCCATTTGATGTTTGGGGTTTTGATTATATGGGACCTTTTCCTTCCTCTAATGGGTATACTCATATTTTGGTTGCTGTTGATTATGTCACTAAGTGGGTAGAAGCTATTCCAACTAGTAGTGCTGATCACAACACCTCCATTAAAATGCTTAAAGAAGTTATTTTCCCGAGGTTTGGAGTCCCTAGATATTTAATGACTGATGGTGGTTCACACTTTATTCATGGTGCTTTCCGTAAAATGCTTACTAAGTATGATATTAACCATAGAATTGCATCACCCTATCACCCTCAATCTAGTGGTCAAGTTGAACTTAGTAATAGAGAAATAAAATTAATATTACAGAAAACTGTTAATAGGTCCCGAAAGAATTGGTCTAAGAAATTGGATGATGCACTTTGGGCTTATAGAACAGCTTATAAAAATCCTATGGGTATGTCTCTGTATAAAATGGTTTATGGAAAAGCTTGTCATTTGCCTCTAGAGCTAGAACATAAAGCATATTGGGCAATTAAAGAACTCAATTATGACTTCAAACTTGCCGATGAAAAGAGGTTATTTGATATTAGCTCACTAGATGAATGGAGAACCCAAGCCTATGAAAATGCCAAGTTATTTAAAGAAAAAGTTAAAAGATGGCATGACAAAAAAATCCAAAAGTGGGAATTCAAAGTTGGGGAATATGTTCTTTTATACAACTCTCATTTCAGATTCTTTGCGCAGGAAAACTTCTCTCCAAATGGGAAGGACCGTATGTTATCGAAGAGGTTTATCGCTCTGGAGCCATCCAAATAAATAATGCCGAAGGTACTAACCCGAAGGTGGTCAATGGTCAAAGAATTAAACACTATATCTCAGGTATGCCTATTAATGTTGAAAGCAATATTATTCAAACCATGACACCTGAGGAACATATAAAGGAGACCTTCTGGAACACCCCAGAATAATTAAAAAAGAGGAGGTACGTGATATGGTAAGTAAACGGACTCCGAAAAATCCGCAAAAATATTTTTTATCAGCTTTGGAATATAACAAAAATTAGGAAAATAAGAAATAACCAGGAAGGCAACCCTGGTCACCTCGGTTACCTTTCGGACTCCGTTTTTCTTCCGTTTGCTTGTTTCCCAAGATAAAAAAAATCTTTATATACCCCCCGAACATACTGACCTCCGTATAGCGGAGAAATCTTCTGTTTTTCCTTCTTGCTATTTTCTGGCAGATCTGACAATATGTCATCTCAAGATTCAGAGGGAGAGAGCTATGTCGCAGATTATATTGAAACCCCAAGGTTTATGGGGATGTGGAACATAATGGTTGGACCACGGAGGAAGAAGAGGACTATGATCCGAAAAGGAAAGAAGAGACAAGCTCGAATGAAGATGAAGTCCCATTACCCCAGCCTGGGGATATGCATGTGGAATTCAAGAAGTCAAATCTCCCTAATAAATCAAGAAAACCTAAGATCCAGTTTATCCCTTTTCATCTCTTGCAGGAAAATAAGCAAGAATTATGCAAAAGGGTACTGAGGCTTGAGCAGGATATCGAGGATTTGAGGGAGGAAAATTCCATCCTCAAGCGTAAGCTGGGGAGGAAGAATACTCATACTACTACTACTACACCACCACCTCCTTCACCACCAAAGGAGACTTGAGTTCATGGTATGGACACTCCCCTTGGCTTGTGCCAAGCTTGGGGGAGGTGCCTCGGTATCGTATCACCACCACTATCTTTGCTTTTATCTGTTTCTAGTTTGATCTTCAGTTTTCTTTTGATTTCGTTGAATAAAAGTTTAGTCCGATCCTTCCTTTTTGAGTGTTTTGCTTAGTGATCATTCTATCCTTGTAATCATGTGCAAGATATATAATAAAGTTTAGTTCGAGTTTTGCTTACTTTATTTTCATGTACAATAAAAGAAAGGAAATAAATGAAAAGATCATATGCTAATCTTATGGTAAGTAATGACATCACATAAGGAAAAGTATAAGTGGTAAAATTTGTTGGAGATAGACAAACATAGCATTGGTTAATGATGCAACTCATGAACGAATTAATAAGGGAAGAGAAGATTCACATGCAAATACACTATCTTGGACATCTTTTATGATTGTGATCCCCCATTAAATATTTTGTGTCAAAATAGTTGACGTTGGACAAGGAAGACAACGGGGGGGGGGGGGGGGGGGGGGGGGGGGGGGGTTCATATTCACATAGAAGTTATATTGTCATAGATCCTTTAACATGTGGTGCTTACCCAATATGTTTTCTAGCCAAAAATTCCGCACTAAGTAGAGATACTACTTGTGCATCCAAAAACCCTCAACCCAAATCTTATTTCAAGAGTCCACCATACCTACCTATGGATTGAGTAAGATCCTTCAATTAAGTTGTCATCGGTGCAATAAGGCAATAAAAATTGCTTCTAAATGTGTTGGATCATTTAGTGTAAGAGAAAATTGAGCGTTGTACGAACTTGTGATGGCGAAGAATAAAAGCAACAGACTGCATAATAAAGGTTGCTATCATAAGGGGCAATACAACGTGACATTCTTTTGCATTAAGGGATTTGGCATACATACAAATAAGCGCATGGCAACCTCTGCTTCCCTCTGCGAAGGGCCTATCTTTTACTTTTATGCAGAGTCAAAGTTTTCTTCCCTAGTCCTTTTTATTTTTCTCCTTTGGCAAGCATCATGTGGTGAGGAAAGATCTAGGGGGGGGGGGGGGGGGGGGGGGGGGGGGGGGGGGGGGGGGGGGGGGGGGGGGGGGGGGGGGGGGGGGGGGGGGGGGGGGGGGGGGGGGGGGGGGGGGGGGGGGGGGGGGGGGGGGGGGGGGGGGGGGGGGGGGGGGGGGGGGGGGGGGGGGGGGGGGGGGGGGGGGGGGGGGGGGGGGGGGGGGGGGGGGGGGGGGGGGGGGGGGGGGGGGGGGGGGGGGGGGGGGGGGGGGGGGGGGGGGGGGGGGGGGGGGGGGGGGGGGGGGGGGGGGGGGGGGGGGGGGGGGGGGGGGGGGGGGGGGGGGGGGGGGGGGGGGGGGGGGGGGGGGGGGGGGGGGATGAAAATAGGGAGAATACCGACAGCTGGAATTTTGTACCTGAAAAATCACGTCAGAGCTACCTATTCTGCACAACTCCAAATAAGCTGAAACTTCACGAAGATTTTTTTATGGATTATTTAAGAATTATTGGAGCAAATAACTACCATAGGGGGCCCACCAGGTGGGCACAACCCACCTGGGCGCGCCAGGGAGCCCAGGCGCGCCCTGGTGGGTTGTGCCCTCCTTGGCCCACCTCTGGTGCCCATCTTCTGGTATATAAGTCATTTTGACCAAGAAAAAATAAGGAGAGGACTTTCGGGACAAAGCGCCGCCGTCTCGAGGCGGAACTTGGGCAGGAGCACTTTTGCCCTCCGGCGGAGCGATTCCGCCGGGGGAACTTCCCTCCCGGAAGGGGAAATCATCGTCATCATCATCACCAATAACTCTCCCATCTTGGGGAGGGCAATCTCCATTAACATCTTCAACAGCACCATCTCCTCTCAAACCCTAGTTCATCTCTTGTGTTCGGGGGGGGGGGGGGGGGGGGGGGGGGGGGGGGGGGGGGGGGGGGGGGGGGGGGGGGGGGGGGGGGGGGGGGGGGGGGGGGGGGGGGGGGGGGGGGGGGGGGGGGGGGGGGGGGGGGGGGGGGGGGGGGGGGGGGGGGGGGGGGGGGGGGGGGGGGGGGGGGGGGGGGGGGGGGGGGGGGGGGGGGGGGGGGGGGGGGGGGGGGGGGGGGGGGGGGGGGGGGGGGGGGGGGGGGGGGGGGGGGGGGGGGGGGGGGGGGGGGGGGGGGGGGGGGGGGGGGGGGGGGGGGGGGGGGGGGGGGGGGGGGGGGGGGGGGGGGGGGGGGGGGGGGGGGGGGGGGGGGGGGGGGGGGGGGGGGGGGGGGGGGGGGGGGGGGGGGGGGGGGGGGGGGGGGGGGGGGGGGGGGGGGGGGGGGGGGGGGGGGGGGGGGGGGGGGGGGGGGGGGGGGGGGGGGGGGGGGGGGGGGGGGGGGGGGGGGGGGGGGGGGCGGATGCTTGCGAGGGGGGTTAATCATAAGTAGGAGGTTTGTTCAAGTAAGAACAACACCTAAGCACCGGTCCACCCACATATCAAATTATCAAGGTAGCGAACACAAATCAAACCAACATGATGAAAGTGACATGATGAAATTCCCGTGTGCCCTCAAGAACACTTTGCTTATCGTAAGAGACCGTTTTGGCCTGTCCTTTGCCACGAAAGGATTGGGCTACCTTGCTGCATACTATTTACCATTACCGTTACTTGCTCGTTACAAATTATCTTGCTATCAAACTACTCGTTACTTATAATTTCAGTGCTTGGAGAGAATACCTTGCTGAAAATCACTTGTCATTTCCTTCTGCTCCTCGTTCAGTTCGACACTCTTACTTATCGAAAGGACTATGACTGATCCCCTATACTTGTGGGTCATCAATGGTAACAACCAGTGGATAGATCCAAAAACAATGATAGCAGGCTGATGATAGCTTTAATTTAATAAAAAGACAGATGATGATTGCTTTATTGTTTGTTTCCCACCCAAGATGAACAACATAGACATACCCTATGTGAACCAGATAATAGACAGAGATACTATTCATTGCTTCCTCGATATGTGCCCCACAAGCATTTTAAAACTCAAGATTGAACATTAATTTGGACCTGACTTGGAGTCTAAGAGGTGAACAGGAAGATAAAGTAGCAGGTAATATTAAGAAATGCATAACATAAGCAGAAACAAAAGAGTGTGACCTCTCTTGCGGACCTGTGTACTCCTCAGGTTCATCTGCCAAGTCGATGATGGTGATGCAGTTGCGGTGGGTGTTGGCAGCAGGGAAGGAGATCTGAGGCAGCGAAAGACGGTCAGGAGTCGTGATGTCTGGTAGGGTGGATGCTTATGTCGATGGAGCAGCTCAGGTGAGGTGGACGACGTTGCAGCAGGAGCAGGACAAGCCACACAAAGTTTTCTTTGACACCTATCTGTAACTGAAGTAATTCTGTGAGGGCTCCTTTGGCTTGCAGGATTCTAAAAACGTAGGGATAGGTAAAACACCAGAATAGGATATGAATGCACGTGGGAAACAGAGCATTTGTAAACAAAGGATTTCGGTTAACTTGGGTGTTTGGTTCACAGGAATTGGTAGAACAGAGGAATGCAAAGAAACATGGCCAAATTAAAGTGAAACCATATGAAAATGTGTACAATGTTATTCTGCCACTAATGCACTTAGTCTTGTTTTCATGCATAGGATTTTGAAAAGTAGGTCTAGGTGGATGTTTTGCTCCATTCCTTTCAACCAAAATGCATGAATAATTGAATGGTAGAGTACCATAGGAAAATTTCCTATTGTTATGTTTTTCCTTCACTTTTTCCTTTGAACCAAAAAAGCCCTAATGGATCGACAGGAATGTAGAGTAATAAGTGATGCGACAAGTGTACAACCTCTTTGGCGTAGCCGTGTCGACCTCAGCATCATTGGGTTGGTCGCTGAACAAGTTGCGGCAGAGGTGGCTGTTGGGGCCGGATTTACCGGGACATAAAATCCCAGCAAATGACCCTCATGTCATCACCAACCCCAGGATTACTGTTGCTGGTGGACACCTTCTTGATACAGAATTCCAGGCAATTACAAGAAATTGAGTACAAGACCATAAGGTCCAATGAATATAACAGGGATCTCTAGTGGTGGATGACGGAAGCGACTCGTGGATCTCCAACGCTGATGGGACTCCATTCCCATAGGAACAGCTGACCTGGATAACTCCTATCTCGCGTGGCTGCTATATCCAAATCCTAGGTTGCGGGGGCTTCGTGATGCTCCTCTCTGAAACATGATCTGGCCAAGACAATAGCCAGGGACAAGCCTGTGAGTACGTTTGAATGTACTCGCAAACATAATGAACAAAAGATATAACGAATGCATATGCTCATGCTGGACTAAGTGATATGCAGGTGTTGATCAAAATTTTAACATGACATGACTATTATTGATATGTGCATAAAAATGGGCATGAGCAGCAAAATGGGTATATAACTTGCTAGTGACCAAGGAAAGTAAATAAAAGAAATGCCGGTCGGATGTCAAGTGACACCACGGTAGGTCTTGAAAAGAAATGCCAATCGGGTATCCACAAGAGTATTGGCGAGACAGAACCGCCTGAGAACTCGAGGGATGCCACGGGAGGTCTTGAAAAGAAATGCCAATCGGGTATCCACAAGAGTAGTGGCGAGATAAAACCGCCTGAGAACTCGAGGGACGCCACGAGAGGTCTTGAAAAGGAATGCCAATCGGGTATCCACAAGAGTAGTGGCGAGATAAAACCGCCTGAGAACTTGAGGGACGCCACGGGAGGTCTTGAAAAGAAATGCCAGTCGGGTGTCAAAGTGACGCCACGGTCGGTCTTGAAAAGAAATGCCAAACGGGTATCCACAAGAGTAGTGGCGAGATAGAACCGCCTGAGAACTTGAGGGACGCCTTGTAAGGGCTTGAAAATAAAATTGAATGCACGGGGTAGTCTAGACAGCCCCTGAGACACTCAGGAAATAAAATAAGAGAAACAGGTTAGTCCACAATAATATTCATAGCATCAATAATACTCATATTAACATCAGTAGCAGTAATAATTAACCTGCAAAGTAATTCATGCTCAATTTTAGTTATTTCCTCCAAAGACCGACACCGGGACCGACACTTGACCCACCCAGCTAACGCCCTTGACCGTGAACAACGGCTATTCGAATAGATATACTCTGCAAAGGGTGTACTCTTTACCCACGTGTAAGAGGTTTCTTTAGTCAGCACCGTGACACTGACTAATCCCCATTACGGTCTTTCGGTTGAAAACACGCCTGACCAGCACACACCAGATTAACCGTCTGGATGCCAGGAATCACCCAAAGCATCTTTCCAGAAAAACTCTAAGTCAGGGAGACTATCGTCTCGACTAGCATGGGATCACTATTTATACGCGCGGATTACAAGGGGGACCCCCTCTCGGCTACAACCGGTAACACCCATGCCCCCTGACCCGATGATAGGATTTAGTCCATGGCCGTGGAAACCCTCATCGTGGCCCTCTATGTGGTGTGTACCCGGACAGGGGTTAACAACTTACTAAGTCGTACCTTCCTTGTGGAAGGACCCGTGGCAGCACGGTATCTAGCTAGGTGTAACGGAACAAGACTCGATCTAGGCCGACTCAGGAGGTGTTGATTATTACCACAGGTATGTTCCACATACGTCACGTGACACCACCGTGTCTAAATAATGGCCCGTGCCCACCGGCATGTCCAAGGCAGGAGACACGCTCCTGAATTCTCACAGCTTTACCAAGTTAGAAAGATTCTTGCTTTGAGTGATGTGCAAGCCATGAGCAAGAAGTGATATGACCAAGCATGCAAACACTAGTGACATACTACACATATGGTGCAACTCCCACCGATGCAAACATGCAATGCAAATGCAATCACCATATCCCAAGTTCAATAATGCTTGGCTTGTCCAAAGTAGTCAGGAGAAAACCCTTCAAAATTATCGGCAAAGTTTCCCTCTTCCTTTTCTGAAAAATTCAAATTTAAACTCAAATTAAAAAAATTGGCACCAGTACAAAAAGTTGTCTCAATTATTTTTTAAATAAATACTAAAAAACTAGAGAGAAAAATAAGAATTTCAAAAAAAGAATCAACTCAATCAGAGTTGTGGTTTGAAAGTTATTAAAGTTTCAAAACCAGGGGTCTTTCTACAAAATAGCAGGTCCCTGCACGTTTAAAAAGAAAATGCTTCGGGCCAGAGTACGCCTTCCAGTACAGAAAGCGTAAAGCGCCAAATACTCTTTCATTTTGAATGCAGAAAAAATAACGCTAACGGGTGGGGTCCACCCGTCAGGTTTGAATTTAAACGTGCTCGCGCGCATGCACAGAAGAGGCGCGGCGATCACCGGCGACGATCGCCGGCGTTTCAAAGGGCGACGATGATCAGGATGTGCTCGGGGTGGGATCCCGCGTCGGTGGGTGGTGGATTTGGTCGCCGGCGAGCACCGGAGCGACGGTGAGGTCGACGGCGGCGGACGTCATTTCGGGTGGTGGTGGATCTCGCCGGAGATAGCTCGGGAGGTGGAATTGAAGTGCGGTATCGGTGAGTGGGTGAGATATGAGGCTACTGGCAAGATTTTGGAGGTGGTGGTGGAGTGGTGGCGACATACTGATCGGTGAGGGAGGCGGCGGATCGATGGCCGGAGTCGGGGAAGAAGGCCTTCCCGAGGTCGGGGGAGTGCACGGGAGGGTGATTGGGAGGTGGTTGGCTTGGACGGTAGCCATCAGTGAGGTGGACGGAGCTCTCCCGAAGCGCCAGCGCGGACGGAATTGAGCCCTATCCATCTCCCCGTGGTGGAGCTCCCGTATGGCCATGGCGGCGGCGCCTGTCTCCGGTGGCTGCCAGGTGGGCTCCAGCAGCTTGGACAGTGCGGCGATGATGCGGAGGAGACGCCGCATGGGGTAGGGGTAGGTTTGGGCGGGGCGGCGAGTGAATGCTCGTCGGTGGCCGTGGCTTGCGGCTGACGCCACCGCGGATGAGCACGGGGATAGTTGCACCGGCCATCTCCTCTGCCTTCGACGGTGAGAGGCTAGCGCAGGGGACCCAGGCCTCTCATTTATTAGCAAAGGTGGCAACGCCGTGCGGGAGAGAGGAAGGTGAAGTGTGCACGGCATCGATCTCTCCCTCTCTCTGAATTTCTGTTAACTGAAACTTTTGACAGTGATGAACAGTGTGCACAGAAGGTGTTCGATGAAATGCTAGATGGCCTTGGGCATTTTTGGAATTTCTGAATTTTTTTGTGGTGATGTACTGATGCAATACAAAGGTGATGGCAAAGTTTCAGAATTTTTGGAGCTATAAAAATTGGGTTTGTATCAAAAAGATTTTTTTTCTGGTCCAAATTTGAATTGACTGAATTTTGAAAATTTTGAACTGTGGCAACCAAAGTTTTTGGTGAAATGGGTTGTGGGTACTATCTAGTTGCTGGGATAATTTTGGCGAAAGCAGGAGAATTGTAGATAATATAGTTCCTTTGTAATTCAAAGAAACCATGAATATAAGGGGGGGGGGGGGGGGGGGGGGGGGGGGGGGGGGGGATATTTTTGTGGAGAGGGAAAGTGTTGGTTTCTGTCCTAGAAATGTGAGATTGGCTTGGGGATAATTTAGAAGTGACAGAAAATTTATTGGATGGATTTTGGAAGTGCTACAAGGAATGAAAAGGCCATATTCTTGAAATAATTTTAATTATCCAAAACTTTTCTAAAAGAAAAATATTTTTGATCTCTCAAAAATAACTACCAAATAAATAATTCACACAAAACAGAACCATTCAAAAAATTTGAAACCCAGTTAAAAATTAAAAATAATTTTCAGAACAGAAGAACTAGAAAGAGAATAAGGCCAAAAATAATTCAAAGTATTTTATTTTAAGGAAAAGATTTTTAAAATCTAAAAGAAATATTTTTGGGGTGTTACAGTGGCTGTCGGAGGTGTGGAGGAAGATCGAGGCGTCTGTAAACAGCGTCCAGGGTACCACTCTGTTGTGATGGATGGTTCCGTCGTTGGATTAGCTCCGGCGAGCTGTAAGACGTCGAGGCTGAAGTAGTACAAGATAAACATCATTAATCTCAAGTGGGATTCTAACAGCATCTCCAATAGATGTTGTTAAATACATTACCAAAAAGTGGTAGATGTAAAACTTACATCACCAAAAAACACCTGACTCCAATAGATGAGGTAAAAACTGTTGACTCTGAATTTAACTGTCGAAACTGAAATTTACTGTGGAATCTGAATGTTACTGTCGAAACTGAATGCACTAGTAGCAGAGAAGCACTTCACATGTAGTTTAGGCAGCTCGAGCACTAGTACTAGAGAAACAGTGATCTAAATCAATAGGCAATCGACAGGGAAGACACTAGCAGATAGCAACCAGAGCAGCAGCGCCTGGAGCAACAGCGCAAACTAGAGCCAGAGCAGCAACTCGTGTAGCTGCAGCAGCCGGTGTACCAGCATCCGCAGCACGAGCGAGAGCAAGAGTAGATCAGCAGCACGAGCGAGAGAGGAAGAGCAGAGCAGCAGCACGAGCGAGTGAGAGCCTGAGCAGCAGCAGCGCGAGCGAGCGAGAGCCAGAGCAGCAGCAGCAGCTCTGGCTGATATGGACGCCGTCGCCGAGGGAGCCTCACACTGGGGGAGAGCCGCCGTGGAGATGTCGCTGGTGGCACGGACTACGAGGTAGCCGCACCATGGGGGAGCGAGATCGAGCACCGGCGGCGCCGGGAGGTAGAGTTATGGAGAAGGTGCGATGCGATGAGTGTACAATCTCTTTGGTGGCGCCGAGTAGGCCTCGGCTTTGTCCGAGGAGTCAGTGAGGATGTTGTGGTTCTGGTGGAGCAGGTTAAGGCGGCGTTGTGGGGATGGAGCAGCCGTGATAGACGAGGCGATCGTCGGAGTAGCTCCTTGGAGGTGGAGGATGGTGCGGCTGAACCGGCGGGACGACAAGATCGACGACGGATCCTCATCCGGGGCGGTGGATGAGGGACGTCGAGCTGTTGCGGTGGACGACGTCGTCGGGGAAGAGGCTCCGGCTGGGCAGCGGTGGGGTGGCAGACGGAGGAGGGTGGGGTTTCGCGGCTGGAGCAGAGAGGTAATGGCGGCCTGGGTTTTCAAATGGCGAAAAGGAGGTGATAGGAGGGGGGAACCATGACTTAGGGACGTGCTTGTCCAAAATGTAGGGTGTTTTACAAAAGTACCCTCACCGATTTGAGCTAGCGGCGCTTTCGGCTCAGGGTTAGAACGGGGATTTTCGCGTGTTGGGATTTGGCAGCTGGAGGGAGTTTTCGCGCGTTTTGTAATTTCGGGATAGCAAGGCGCGAGTTTTCGGAGCAGAAAGAGACAAAGCGATATCTGAATTTTCGGGATAAAAAAGGCGCAGGTTGAAATTTCGGGACAAGCCTAACATGTACTGTACCAAATCAATTCGCACTTCCCTCAACGAGAAAAACAAAAACAAAATCGCACCACACAAAGAGAGAGTCTTGTCTCGTTTCATTGTATGGATTATTACAAATGCTATTCAAAACATTGAATTCATGTTATGTCCAATTAGATTTTTTCTTTAGCTGTATAATGCATGTAACATACTCATACGAACATTTTAGTGCATTTCAAATGTATATACTACCGCTGCAATTCGAATTAAATTTGAATTTGTTTCTCTATTTCAATAAGAATCTACAATCATGATTGTTGCCAAGTTAAACCATCATCTGTATATTATCTTAACAACACAACACATGATTACTGTAAATTTAGATATGAACTATGTGTGCTATATGAACTCAAAATCAAAATTTTGAATCCACTTGATATCGATTCCAAATAATAGTACATTTGAAGTGCTAGCTAGATATTCGTAGTGTAAACCATGTTTCATATGTATATTGTGTTTATCACACAATGTATAGTGCCCTGCCCCCTACATTATGACAAGTATTTAACCGTGAGCTGCAAAAGCCACACATTATCACAAATTCAAATAAAATGTTATGTAGTATAACATGCTCATAACCATACCATGCGTATCACCGTTATATTCATGCATGCATGGGTTTAAAACACTATGATCTCTTATTCAAATATCTGAATCCACTTTTAGTAAAATCATGATCTATGTTACTCTTTCACAACCACACAATCCTCTTCTCTTTGTAGCTAGCACTAACTTTCTCTCGTGCATGTACGCGCCCACCTCCCCGTCACCCTCCCTCAGCATTCTCTCCATCGTGCACGTCCATTTTTTTAGGTCGTTCTCCCACGGTGTTTGCAGGTCTCCCGAGCCCCTTCTTTTCGGCACACACACACACCGATCCTTATACCTCTCTGGCCAGGTCTGCCTACCACAAACACACCTTTCCCTCTTCTCTTCTCACTGTCCATGCATCCATGTGTCTAATACAGTCCCACACACATGCACACTCTCTCCTCTTTTTTCATCGATCTCGCACTCGCATACTCCTTCCCCTCTCGACATAGTAGGCATCTCACACCACCTTCTAGCCGCATACCTCTCTCTCTATCCATCTCTTCGGGCCTTATTTGCCTCTAACACATGCATGTATATATACCGATCGATCTCTGTACATATAGCTAGGTCGACTATAACTCTTTTTCCCCATGCACCGACCGATGTGCCTCACTAGTTATGTCTATCAACGATTGATTTACCTATATAGCTAGGTCTGCTTACCAAAGACATATCGTCCGCCCTCATCATCCATGCATGCCTCCCTACCCATCTCTCACACGCACATGCACACACAGACACTCATCCCCTCTCTTATTGTTATTGCAGTCGTCCTCTCGGTTTGTTAGTTGGCTTCTCCGAGCCTCTCCGAGAAGCAACTCCACCACCAACCCTCTGACACTCTAGCTCCGTCTCTCTCCCAACCTTGTTCCTCTCCTACACATATGCATGGATGTTGATCGATCTCCCTCAATATATAGCTAGGTCTCTCTCCTTCTACACACCTATACCAGTTGATCTACCTCTCTATAGTCAGGTCTCTGCCCCCCATCCTTCTCTCTCACACACACACACCGATAGTCGAACGTTGTAGCTAGGTATCCATGCCACACAGACAAACTGCAACTCCCCACTCTCACGTTCCAGTAGGCCAACCGCCCCATATATCGTTGTCTTTCTTTATCGATCGCGCACCCATACACTTCATTCTTCTCTTTGATTCTATCGATATCTCACGCCGATGATCCCTCCACTCTCTTCTGGTGGATCGACCCCTCTAGAAATGATATATCTAGGCCTCTGTTTCTCACACATTGCATATGTTGCATTTTTTGTTTGAGATATCATCGACACATATTCCCTATCTATCTCTCACGACCCCCACCCCCCACCCCCACAAAAAACACTCATGAACCCATACACCATCTCTCTCACACACACCCATGTAGGTGGGGTACAAACACGAAGAGGAGAGGTGCACGCATGACGCACGAACTCACGTCTCCTTCCCAGCCACACCCGCGCAGGTACACGGTGGAGCTCATTTCTGTACGAAAAGGCAGCCCACGTGCTAATTTGACTCGTGTAGCGGTTGTTTACTTGAAGGAGGGTCGTCTACCATGCGTGCATGAAACAAAGTTCGACTTGACGCGTTGGCACATTATTTTTAAATAAAGTTATATTGCTCAATGGCACGTCAGAATATAAAACGGTTGTTATCGAGCTTGCCTGTTGTGGTCGGTCGGTCTTCACACTCTCTCACACAAGACAGCGATGGCCTCTCTGTCTCTCTCTCTCTCTCTCTCTCACTGCTGGTCACCGATCCGGCCCGATCCCGTCCGCCGGCGGAAAGGGAGGGCGTGCATCATTGCTCCGTTCAACGACGTCGAGGCAGCACATCCCGATCTGCGGTACCCGCCGTTCTCTCTGACCAAGCTCCGCCGCGGTCGGGCAGATCCCGCCCGCCGGCGCCCTCCTAGTTACATCCCGACGACCCAGGTACAACTTCCTCCCCTCCGGCCTTGATCCACTGCTCATCTTCCCACGTCGCTGCATGTGGAAAATCCTGCATGTGGATCTTCCCTAGTTCTTTGCCTAAAACGTAGCTCAGCCGGCGTACTTTCCATGTTGCAATCTCGTCCTCACACTGTTTTAGATAAACAACTGTGCTGCTATCTTCCCTTAGGACAAGGAATGTGCTTCTTTTTTTGTCAGCGTATGTGTCATCAACTGTTATTGGCCAGTAATTGTTTTTTTTGTCTACCTCTTTTTTGCAAACATGGCTATCCATTTCACCTCGTTGCTATTGCGACCTTTTGGTGAACTGCACAAATCACTTTTTTCTTAAGAGTGTCTTATACAGTTCTACTAAAATGTCACACGGACAATGTTTCTACATTTCAGTGCGACTACACAAAGGGAGATTGGTTTTGCTATCCTCCTCATCCAACTCCGAGCCTAATCTTCTCCAACAAACGGTTAGTTTTATGAGAGATTGCAAAGGTGACCGGCTTCTACTTGTGTGTGTATGTTTCATCAACTACTACTGGTGACACTATTAATGTAATCACACTTGTTCAATATCTTTGCAAACAAGGATGCTCAGCTCGATTTTAGTGTAACTGCACAAAATGATCGGATGGTCCATGTCCTCCATAGAATTCTTTCTTGGCTAACATGTCTTGTTCAGTTCCACAGAGTTGCTGCGTGAAACTAGCTACCAACAAATGAACGCCAGGAAATGGAACCATGCCTGTGGACATCATCCTTCAATTTTTTATTTTTCTTTATTTGTACACATTGTCACAACTTTGTATTCAGTTGTGATGTAAATATTGACGCTGATCTGCGAATCATTGAGATGCATTAGCATGCATGTTAGTTTTCTTTGTATTTGATGGAATGTTGTAACGAGACAACTTTGGAGGCAAGAGGACACATGAAACCAAAGTTGAAAGCTTCATAGCATTACAGCACAATTTCATTATGCTGGAAAATTATGTGTACATATAAACATATCCTGGAAGCTTGATAGCAATGCCACAAATCATTCAAACTTCCTTTCGCCCACATGTGGGACAGCCAGAATCCGGGTCCATGTGCCATGCACCAATATTGAGTGCACAACCGCTGGCGAGATTCACCCCGCTCGTTGTGCCGCAGTGATAATGACTAATGAGCAGTCAAATCACAGAGCCCCACCTTTCCCGCAATACTAGTAAAAGTTGCTCGGGCGAAGCAACCATCATTTCACTCTTCGTTGAATGCGCTCGTACTCCAATATTCCAAGAGTAAGTTGCTCGGACGAAGCAACCATAAGTACATGATGCCAATGGTTGGTGAGATTTGTTAATTGAGCCCTGTAAGGGCTTCTTTGATTCAAAGGATTCTCAAAGGAATTTTGGAGGATTCTAATCCTTAGGAATTTTTCCTATGTGCATTGTTTGATTCGTAGGGTTGTAAACCGGAAGGGGGGAGAGAAGAGAAGCGGGCGACATTTTGTGAGAGAGGAAGGATAACCGTACAGTGCGGTGGTTTTTTAGAGCTCAAGGAAAAACGACACAGGAAATTCGGATTCCCCTACAATCTTGGCCATTTACTATCGCACACGCTTCATTTCCGTCGCCTCTGGAAATTGTGTGCGCTCACCCGACCGGGGTTGCGTTGTGATTGGCCGAAACCCCAGGCACGCGGATCACGCGTGTGCACCGTAGGATGCACCGCGATCAAACGGCAATCCACGTCCCTCTCATCACACCCGTGTAGCTGTAGCTGGTTTTTTTATGTACTCCCTCCATATTTATTTACTCTGCATATTAGCTTTGGTCAAAGTCAAACTTTGTAAACTTTGACAAAGTTTTTATAGAAAAAATATTAACATATACAATAACAAATGAATACCATTAGATTCATTATTGAATACACTTTCCCATCATATAGATATGCTATTGTAAATATTCATTTTTTTTTCTATAAACTTGGTCAAACTTTATAAAGTTTGACTTCAGTCAAATCAAATATGCAGAGTAAATAAAAACGAAGGGAGTATCTGGGCTAATAAATGTCTAGAGAATGCACATAATGAGCCCGGAAAAGTGCCAAATTTGAGCAAGGTGCTTCCTCCGTCGAGGTGCATAAGTCACCTTACGAGAAACTGGACCCACTCACGGCACGCCTGTCATGTTTGGTCCGCCGGTCAGAGCGCTTCCTATTGTCATATCACTATTCTTTTTAGATTTATAACATGTGGGAGCGAGTGTCAGCGAACCGACCTCAATCGACGGCAAAATCGCCTGCCGGACGCACTTTGAGAGAGACGAGGAGCGAGAAGAGATACGGGCTGGTCGTGTCATGCAAGAAAATGGCTGGTCTCATGTTTAAAACTTGTTGTGCTATAGTACATATAGATGTAGATGTAGATGTAGATGTAGTGTAGACGTAGATGCAGATGTAGATATACATGTAGAGATGTAGAGATAAGTGAGACTCACCAACGGTCACCAACGTAGGCCGAGTACGTGCACGAATCACCCGCAAAAAAAGGAGTACATGCACGAAGAGAAGAATTGCACCCACGGACACACGTACTCTGTGCCTCATTCCCTAACACACACACGTGGGTACACGGTGGAGCTCATTTCTGGATGAAGAGGCAGCTCACGTGATAATTTGACACGTGTAGTAGTTGTTCACTTAGTGGAGGGTCGGGAACCACGCGTGAACGAATCAAAGTTCGACCATGACACGGTGGCGTATTTGTTTTTATTTATTTTTCTTCAATGGCACGTATGCAGTTTTTTTCTTGAATGGCACGTGAATCGTGCACGTACTCAATGACGGAGCACGGGATGGGATGGTAGCCATGGACATGGTCGGCCCTCTTTGGAGACGACTACACTACTACTTTGATGCATGTTTAAAAAAACTACTACTTTGATGTGTCCTGTCAACTCGCAGAACGATGAGAAGCTTGCTTACTACGCCCTCTACATAGCCCACACTTATTGTACTACAGTGTACTAGCAGTTGGAGTATGGGAGCACTGAAAGGATGGGAGCACCTAATATTTCCCTGTCCGGACCAATCCCAAGCTGGCTTCTCACCTTCCTAGCCCACCAAAAACCCCTTCCCCCTCCCGCGCGCGCTTCCTGCCCGGCGCCAGCTAAGCCCGCCGCTCCACATTGATGGCAAGTCAGGGCGACGCGACCTCTCACTGCGTCCGCCATTGAAGCGGCGCGCCGGCTGAGGGCGCCGCCCGCTGCACGCCCGGCATTTTAGACTACTCACCGTGGAGAGTAACTTTAGAGCCAGTCTAATAAGGCCTAGTCAGCAGGCTATAAGACTTGCGATGTCACTAAGAGCAAGTACAATAGTGGGCTAAGCCCACTTACATGGCATTTTTGCCTATGTGGAGGAGAGAGACAAGAAAAAAGTGATGGAGTGGGCTAACATGCAAGAGCCAACCTCTACGCGTGCTCCTAGGTAAAAGCATTTAATGAGCGGAAAGAGATAGAGAGAAAGTTAAAAAAAGTTCTAACCTTATAGCCAACTCTATTGTATGAGTAATTAATAAGGCTAGCTCTTGATGACATGTCATGTTTATATAGCCAGCAGAGAGAGAGAGAGAGAGAGAGAGAGAGAGAGAGAGCGAGACAGAGAGACGAAGAGAAGAGGTGCACACACACTCGTCTCCTCCCGCACACGCGCGGGTACACCCACGGTGGAGCGCATTTGCACATGAAGCGGCAGCTAACGTGATAATTTGACACATCTAGTTGTCCACTTAATGTAGGGTCTGCGACCACATGTGAGTCATACAAAGTGCGACCTGAACGCGGTGGCGCGGTTATTGATCGAGTTTTATCTACATCTACATTTCTTCTCTTCTCTATCTACCTACTACTAGTACGTGGGTACGTGCATAACACGTGCAAAGTTCAATTTGTTAATACAAAACTCCTATGCTGTTTTTTTTCAAAAAAGAAGTCCTTAAAAAGTCTAACAAATCAATAATTATATTTTGTTTGTATGTAAAGCTATCATGATAGCTATCCTAATTTCACTAATCATACACTGTGCAAAACTTGGGAACACAACAATGTTGTCCATCTCATATATTAATGCAGTGTGATACTTTAATCATAAGATGACTTAACTATTGTACTACCATCTATATGTTGTATTCCCTAAAAAAACTATTACATGGACGGACGGGATGCAAACTTAGGCTATGTATATAAAATCATGTGATGCCTTGGGACACATGGGAAGCAGTACTTGACACGCTCCAAGAGAAGGATAGAGATGGGGTACACTATATAGTATGTAGTACTGTAGTATAGATATAGATTTCTCTATGTTTTCTATTTTTTTCCTATCCTTCCTCCTACCACAGTACAACAAGTTTTAAACTTGAAACCAGCCATCCACCCTGACATCGAACACTTTTTAGCTGTTGATTTATTCCACAAAGTGAATCGCTACCGCTTATCATACCAAACCTCAACTGATCCAATGGCTATATTTTGTGGGATTCGCTAGTATGTGTAGGCTGTAGCTTTGGGATATATGCTTCGGGACTTGCTTGCTAGGGTTTGCTCTCTTTTCTCACTCCCTCACCCTCTCCAGATCTAAACAAGACGGCGGTGTCCTCTCTCTCTCTCCTCACTGGTGGTCACAGATCCGGCCGGATCGGGGGGGGGGGGGGGGGGGGGGGGGGGGGGGGGGGGGGGGGGGGGGGGGGGGGGGGGGGGGGGGGGGGGGGGGGGGGGGGGGGGGGGGGGGGGGGGGGGGGGGGGGGGGGGGGGGGGGGGGGGGGGGGGGGGGGGGGGGGGGGGGGGGGGGGGGGGGGGGGGGGGGGGGGGGGGGGGGGGGGGGGGGGGGGGGGGGGGGGGGGGGGGGGGGGGGGGGGGGGGGGGGGGGGGGGGGGGGGGGGGGGGGGGGGGGGGGGGGGGGGGGGGGGGGGGGGGGGGGGGGGGGGGGGGGGGGGGGGGGGGGGGGGGGGGGGGGGGGGGGCCCTTCCACTGGGTATGGGAGGAGGTGCAACGTCGACGCGGTCGCCGTTGGCGAGGGAGGAGGCCGAAGCGCGCCGTATTCTCTGACCTGGTGCCGGCGTGGGAGGTCCTCCGCATCTTTGCTAGCTGCCGTCGTGTTGGCTGATCCCGCCGCCTGCCTCGCCTTATCCCGCCGACCGGAGGTATAACTTCTTTTACAACTGGCCTTGTTCTAATGGCCCAGCTCCTCATGTCGTTGCATCCTTTTTTTATAGGATTGCTCCCCACGTTGTTGCATCCTGCATGTGGATATTCCTCTAGTACAAAGCTCCCCACATAAATCGGATTAGGGGGGCCGGATGTTGTCAAAACAAGTTGGGGAGGAATCATCACCAACCCGGCACTGTTCATCGGCTAATTAGGTGTAAATCTCAGATGGGGGGCAGGGCCCCTGGTGCTCCCCCTGTCTCCGACACTATAGCTAGCTGCGTCGGCTTGTCAAACACTGAACACCACCTACATTTTTACTAATAGAGGAAAAAAGGTACTACAGAGACTGGATAACGAACCGATCTCTTGGTTGAAAAGGGAAATAAAGTGGGGTTGGGGCGGGCCTGACCGGGCTCTTGGTCGAAAAAGGAAAGAAAGTGAGGGAGTGTTGGGTTGACAATGCAACTGAGAATGAGCACGTCTATATTTCCTGTGGTCACATAGGAAAAGGTCACTGACAAGAACAAAAATGGCACAAATCCAGGCATGCTTGCATGTTTGCCGCTCTCGGCAACTACGTCTGCCACGTCGGGCTCTTGGTAGATTTTTGCTAGCAGGCCTTTGGCCCAAAGCCCAACAAAAATCTGAAACTCTCCTAGCCCATTCATGCATGGTGTGGTGTGAGCGGTACTAAAGTTTAGTCCCATACTGCTAGGTGAGTGTGAGTTGCACCAATTTATAGGGGAATGTAATCTATTCTAGCACTTGCATGAGCATGATAATAGGAAACCTACACGCGTGTTCTTCAGGAATGAGCCTAGCCGAGGACAAAAGCTATGCACGTGGTCTATATTTTTGTTGGTCAGAAAATTTATTAAGTCATTAATTAATAATTAACGGACGCCTTAATTACTCAGCCGTTTCTGATTCTTTTGGATAGTGGGGCTATTATTGACTTGGACGTGGGGTCTGGGCCAAAGGCCTACTATTATACTTGCTCTTACTTGCATGACCGGCCTGACAGGATCTACCCTAGCCGTCGTTGTATCATATGGTTTCGCACCATTCCAGATCATAGCGCCACCACGTAAGTCTTCTCCATCCCTCCTTCCGACGTGCACCGCAAGAAGGGACAACAGTCCTCTAGAACCCCACCTTTCGTGATCCTGTACGGGAGAGGGGCGATCAGGTTTTTGGGGAACACACTCGTGTGACTGCTGCCAGCGACGACTTCCTCAACGACAACCTTCTTCCCCGACCTCGGTAACCTCTTCATCAACAACATGAGTGACAACATCAACCACAGTGGTTATGCTCCCGCTGCACAGTATGTGATTCTGTCCTCCTGATACGTCTCCATCGTATCTATAATTTTTTATTGTTTCATGCCAATATTCTACAACTTTCATATACTTTTGGCAACTTTTTATACTATTTTTGGGACTAACATATTGATACAGTGCCTAGTGCCAGTTCCTGTTTGTTGCATGTTTTTTGTTTCGCAGAATATCCATACCAAACGAAGTCCAAACGCGATAAAAACTTACAAAGATTTTTTTGGAATATATGTGATTTTTGGGAATTGGAATCAACGAGAGACAATGCCCCAAGGGGCCCACAAGCCCTGGAGGCGCGCCCCCCTACCCAGGGCATGGCCAGGGGGCTTGTGGCCACCCCGTAAGGTGGCTGGTGACCTTCTTTCACCGCAAGAAAGCTAATATCCGGATAAAAATCGTGTTAAAATTTCAGCCCAATCGGAGTTACGGATCTCTGGGAATTTAAGAAACGGTGAAAGGCCAGAATCTGGGAGTGCAGAAACAAAAGGAAACAGAGGGAGAGATCCAATCTCGGAGGGGCTCCCGCCCCTCCGCTGCCATGGAGGCTAAGGACCAGAGGGGAAACCCTCCTCCCATCTAGGGGGGAGGCCAAGGAAGAATAAGAAGGAGGGGGGCTCTCTCCGTCTCTCTCCCAGTGGCGCTAGAACGCCGTCGGGGCAATCATCGTGTGACGGCGATCTACACCAACACCTCCGTCATCTTCCCCAACATCTTCATCACCATCCCCCATCTATATTTAGCGGTCTACTCTCCCGCAACCCGTTGTACCCTCTACTTGAACATGGTGCTTTATGCTTCATATTATTATCCAATGATGTGTTGCCATCCTATGATGTCTGAGTAGATTTTTGTTGTCCTATCGGGTAATTGGTGAATTGCTATGATTGGTTTAATTTGGTTGTGGTTATGTTGCTGTCCTTTGGTGCCCATCATATGAGCGCGTGTGTGGATCACACCATAGGGTTAGTTGTATGTTGATAGGACTATGTATTGGAGGGCAAGGGTGACGGCAGCTTCAGCCTAGCGTAGAAATTGATGCATACGGGATTGAAGGGGGACCAATATATCTTAATGCTATGGGGGGGGGGGGGGGGGGGGGGGGGGGGGGGGGGGGGGGGGGGGGGGGGGGGGGGGGGGGGGGGGGGGGGGGGGGGGGGGGGGGGGGGGGGGGGGGGGGGGGGGGGGGGGGGGGGGGGGGGGGGGGGGGGGGGGGGGGGGGGGGGGGGGGGGGGGGGGGGGGGGGGGGGGGGGGGGGGGGGGGGGGGGGGGGGGGGGGGGGGGGGGGGGGGGGGGGGGGGGGGGGGGGGGGGGGGGGGGGGGGGGGGGGGGGGGGGGGGGGGGGGGGGGGGGGGGGGGGGGGGGGGGGGGGGGGGGGGGGGGGGGGGGGGGGGGGGGGGGGGGGGGGGGGGGGGGGGGGGGGGGGGGGGGGGGGGGGGGGGGGGGGGGGGGGGGGGGGGGGGGGGGGGGGGGGGGGGGGGGGGGGGGGGGGGGGGGGGGGGGGGGGGGGGGGGGGGGGGGGGGGGGGGGGGGGGGGGGGGGGGGGGGGGGGGGGGGGGGGGGGGGGGGGGGGGGGGGGGGGGGGGGGGGGGGGGGGGGGGGGGGGGGGGGGGGGGGGGGGGGGGGGGGGGGGGGGGGGGGGGGGGGGGGGGGGGGGGGGGGGGGGGGGGGGGGGGGGGGGGGGGGGGGGGGGGGGGGGGGGGGGGGGGGGGGGGGGGGGGGGGGGGGGGGGGGGGGGGGGGGGGGGGGGGGGGGGGGGGGGGGGGGGGGGGGGGGGGGGGGGGGGGGGGGGGGGGGGGGGGGGGGGGGGGGGGGGGGGGGGGGGGGGGGGGGGGGGGGGGGGGGGGGGGGGGGGGGGGGGGGGGGGGGGGGGGGGGGGGGGGGGGGGGGGGGGGGGGGGGGGGGGGGGGGGGGGGGGGGGGGGGGGGGGGGGGGGGGGGGGGGGGGGGGGGGGGGGGGGGGGGGGGGGGGGGGGGGGGGGGGGGGGGGGGGGGGGGGGGGGGGGGGGGGGGGGGGGGGGGGGGGGGGGGGGGGGGGGGGGGGGGGGGGGGGGGGGGGGGGGGGGGGGGGGGGGGGGGGGGGGGGGGGGGGGGGGGGGGGGGGGGGGGGGGGGGGGGGGGGGGGGGGGGGGGGGGGGGGGGGGGGGGGGGGGGGGGGGGGGGGGGGGGGGGGGGGGGGGGGGGGGGGGGGGGGGGGGGGGGGGGGGGGGGGGGGGGGGGGGGGGGGGGGGGGGGGGGGGGGGGGGGGGGGGGGGGGGGGGGGGGGGGGGGGGGGGGGGGGGGGGGGGGGGGGGGGGGGGGGGGGGGGGGGGGGGGGGGGGGGGGGGGGGGGGGGGGGGGGGGGGGGGGGGGGGGGGGGGGGGGGGGGGGGGGGGGGGGGGGGGGGGGGGGGGGGGGGGGGGGGGGGGGGGGGGGGGGGGGGGGGGGGGGGGGGGGGGGGGGGGGGGGGGGGGGGGGGGGGGGGGGGGGGGGGGGGGGGGGGGGGATAATAGTGCACGTGCATTGGACTAAGCTGGAATCTGCAAGCATTTAATACAAAGGAGAAGACAAGGTAACATGGGCTCTTTGTTAAGTCAACAATAATGCATATAAGAGCCACTTCAACATTTTCATCATGATCTTCTCCTCTCGACCCCCAAAGAAAAGAAATAAAACTATTTACACGGGAAAGCTCCCAACAAGCAAAAGAAGAACAAAAAATCTTTTTGGGTTTTCTTTTAATTACTACTGCTACAGGCATGGAAAGTAAACTAGCTAAAAGCTACACCTAATTTTTTTGTTTTTTCTTAAGGTTTTTCAAGCACACAAGAAGGCTTAAAACAGATAATAAACTAGCATGGATAGTACAATGAAAAAGTATGAGCACCGACAACTGGCATGAGTGTGTGAACATGAATTTAATGTCGGTGAGAAATACGTACTCCCCCAAGCTTAGGCTTTTGGCCTAAGTTGGTCTAGGGCCACGGCTGGCCTGGTGGATATCCAAAGTTGTAGCTGGGGTCGTACTGAGATGCAGCGGCTACTGCCTGACGAGCTGCAGCTTGGAGGCGAGCTGCCTCCATCCTCCTTTCATACTCATTCGCCTCCTCCCTGGTTATAACATATCTCCTTTTTGCCTGAAAGTTAAAGAAAGTAGGGGTAGGGAGAGCAACATGGACAGTGCGATGTCTATCGAAGATTAGTCGATACTGGAGGAACTGTTCATTCCTCTCAACAAACTAATGGCGGACCATAGCGTTATAATCTAGATAAGCAGGAGGTAACACCAAATCATTTCTATGTATGGGTACATCAAGATAATTAGCTACACGAGTTGCATAAATTCCACCAAACAAATCTCCACTTGTACCGTTAAGACGCAACCTTCGTGCAACAATAGCCCCCAAGTTATATTGTTTATCACCTAATACCGGGGGGGGGGGGGGGGGGGGGGGGGGGGGGGGGGGGGGGGGGGGGGGGGGGGGGGGGGGGGGGGGGGGGGGGGGGGGGGGGGGGGGGGGGGGGGGGGGGGGGGGGGGGGGGGGGGGGGGGGGGGGGGGGGGGGGGGGGGGGGGGGGGGGGGGGGGGGGGGGGGGGGGGGGGGGGGGGGGGGGGGGGGGGGGGGGGGGGGGGGGGGGGGGGGGGGGGGGGGGGGGGGGGGGGGGGGGGGGGGGGGGGGGGGGGGGGGGGGGGGGGGGGGGGGGGGGGGGGGGGGGGGGGGGGGGGGGGGGGGGGGGGGGGGGGGGGGGGGGGGGGGGGGGGGGGGGGGGGGGGGGGGGGGGGGGGGGGGGGGGGGGGGGGGGGGGGGGGGGGGGGGGGGGGGGGGGGGGGGGGGGGGGGGGGGGGGGGGGGGGGGGGGGGGGGGGGGGGGGGGGGGGGGGGGGGGGGGGGGGGGGGGGGGGGGGGGGGGGGGGGGGGGGGGGGGGGGGGGGGGGGGGGGGGGGGGGGGGGGGGGGGGGGGGGGGGGGGGGGGGGGGGGGGGGGGGGGGGGGGGGGGGGGGGGGGGGGGGGGGGGGGGGGGGGGGGGGGGGGGGGGGGGGGGGGGGGGGGGGGGGGGGGGGGGGGGGGGGGGGGGGGGGGGGGGGGGGGGGGGGGGGGGGGGGGGGGGGGGGGGGGGGGGGGGGGGGGGGGGGGGGGGGGGGGGGGGGGGGGGGGGGGGGGGGGGGGGGGGGGGGGGGGGGGGGGGGGGGGGGGGGGGGGGGGGGGGGGGGGGGGGGGGGGGGGGGGGGGGGGGGGGGGGGGGGGGGGGGGGGGGGGGGGGGGGGGGGGGGGGGGGGGGGGGGGGGGGGGGGGGGGGGGGGGGGGGGGGGGGGGGGGGGGGGGGGGGGGGGGGGGGGGGGGGGGGGGGGGGGGGGGGGGGGGGGGGGGGGGGGGGGGGGGGGGGGGGGGGGGGGGGGGGGGGGGGGGGGGGGGGGGGGGGGGGGGGGGGGGGGGGGGGGGGGGGGGGGGGGGGGGGGGGGGGGGGGGGGGGGGGGGGGGGGGGGGGGGGGGGGGGGGGGGGGGGGGGGGGGGGGGGGGGGGGGGGGGGGGGGGGGGGGGGGGGGGGGGGGGGGGGGGGGGGGGGGGGGGGGGGGGGGGGGGGGGGGGGGGGGGGGGGGGGGGGGGGGGGGGGGGGGGGGGGGGGGGGGGGGGGGGGGGGGGGGGGGGGGGGGGGGGGGGGGGGGGGGGGGGGGGGGGGGGGGGGGGGGGGGGGGGGGGGGGGGGGGGGGGGGGGGGGGGGGGGGGGGGGGGGGGGGGGGGGGGGGGGGGGGGGGGGGGGGGGGGGGGGGGGGGGGGGGGGGGGGGGGGGGGGGGGGGGGGGGGGGGGGGGGGGGGGGGGGGGGGGGGGGGGGGGGGGGGGGGGGGGGGGGGGGGGGGGGGGGGGGGGGGGGGGGGGGGGGGGGGGGGGGGGGGGGGGGGGGGGGGGGGGGGGGGGGGGGGGGGGGGGGGGGGGGGGGGGGGGGGGGGGGGGGGGGGGGGGGGGGGGGGGGGGGGGGGGGGGGGGGGGGGGGGGGGGGGGGGGGGGGGGGGGGGGGGGGGGGGGGGGGGGGGGGGGGGGGGGGGGGGGGGGGGGGGGGGGGGGGGGGGGGGGGGGGGGGGGGGGGGGGGGGGGGGGGGGGGGGGGGGGGGGGGGGGGGGGGGGGGGGGGGGGGGGGGGGGGGGGGGGGGGGGGGGGGGGGGGGGGGGGGGGGGGGGGGGGGGGGGGGGGGGGGGGGGGGGGGGGGGGGGGGGGGGGGGGGGGGGGGGGGGGGGGGGGGGGGGGGGGGGGGGGGGGGGGGGGGGGGGGGGGGGGGGGGGGGGGGGGGGGGGGGGGGGGGGGGGGGGGGGGGGGGGGGGGGGGGGGGGGGGGGGGGGGGGGGGGGGGGGGGGGGGGGGGGGGGGGGGGGGGGGGGGGGGGGGGGGGGGGGGGGGGGGGGGGGGGGGGGGGGGGGGGGGGGGGGGGGGGGGGGGGGGGGGGGGGGGGGGGGGGGGGGGGGGGGGGGGGGGGGGGGGGGGGGGGGGGGGGGGGGGGGGGGGGGGGGGGGGGGGGGGGGGGGGGGGGGGGGGGGGGGGGGGGGGGGGGGGGGGGGGGGGGGGGGGGGGGGGGGGGGGGGGGGGGGGGGGGGGGGGGGGGGGGGGGGGGGGGGGGGGGGGGGGGGGGGGGGGGGGGGGGGGGGGGGGGGGGGGGGGGGGGGGGGGGGGGGGGGGGGGGGGGGGGGGGGGGGGGGGGGGGGGGGGGGGGGGGGGGGGGGGGGGGGGGGGGGGGGGGGGGGGGGGGGGGGGGGGGGGGGGGGGGGGGGGGGGGGGGGGGGGGGGGGGGGGGGGGGGGGGGGGGGGGGGGGGGGGGGGGGGGGGGGGGGGGGGGGGGGGGGGGGGGGGGGGGGGGGGGGGGGGGGGGGGGGGGGGGGGGGGGGGGGGGGGGGGGGGGGGGGGGGGGGGGGGGGGGGGGGGGGGGGGGGGGGGGGGGGGGGGGGGGGGGGGGGGGGGGGGGGGGGGGGGGGGGGGGGGGGGGGGGGGGGGGGGGGGGGGGGGGGGGGGGGGGGGGGGGGGGGGGGGGGGGGGGGGGGGGGGGGGGGGGGGGGGGGGGGGGGGGGGGGGGGGGGGGGGGGGGGGGGGGGGGGGGGGGGGGGGGGGGGGGGGGGGGGGGGGGGGGGGGGGGGGGGGGGGGGGGGGGGGGGGGGGGGGGGGGGGGGGGGGGGGGGGGGGGGGGGGGGGGGGGGGGGGGGGGGGGGGGGGGGGGGGACTTTTGCCCTTGTTTTGGACTCTAACTTGCATGATTTGAATGGAACTAACCCGTACTGACGATGTTTTCAGCAGAATTGCCATGGTGTTATTTTTGTGCAGAAATAAAAGTTCTCGGAATGACCTGAAACTTCACGGACAATATTTTTGGAATATATAAAAAATACTGGCGAAAGAATCAAGGCCAGGGGGACCACACCCTGTCAACGAGGGTGGGGGCGCGCCTACCCCCCTGGGCGCGCCCCTGCCTCGTGGGCCCCCTGAAGCTCCACCGACCTCAACTCTAACTCTATATATCCACGTTTGGGGAGAAAAAATCAGAGAGAAGGATTCATCACGTTTTATGATACGGAGCCACCGCCAAGCCCTAAACTCTCTCGGGAGGGCTGATCTGGAGTCCGTTCGGGGCTCCGGAGAGGGGAATCCGTCGCTGTCGTCATCATCAACCTTCCTCCATCACCAATTTCATGATGCTTGCCGCCGTGCATGAGTAATTCCATCGTAGGCTTGCTGGACGAGGATTGTTGTTAGTTGGAGGCACCCGTTGTTTCGGGCAAGCCATGGATTGATGCTTGTTGATGGCGGGGGAGTATAAACTTTACCATTCTATTTGGGAACCGCCTATAATGTGTGTAGCATGGAAGATATCGAGATCTCTCGGTTGTTATGTTGACAATGAAAGTATGCCACTCAAAATATTATTTATCTCTATTTCAAAAATCGAGCTCTGGCACCTCTACAAATCCCTACTTCCCTCTGCGAAGGGCCTACCTATTTACTTTTATGTTGAGTCATCATCCTCTTTTTAAAAAGCACCAGTTGGAGAGCACCGCTGTCATTTGCATGCATTACTATTAGTTTACATTGAGTATGACTATGACTGGACCTCTTTTACCATGAATTACAATGTTTAGTCAGTCCTTGATCTTCAGAGGTGCTGGGGGGGGGGGGGGGGGGGGGGGGGGGGGGGGGGGGGGGGGGGGGGGGGGGGGGGGGGGGGGGGGGGGGGGGGGGGGGGGGGGGGGGGGGGGGGGGGGGGGGGGGGGGGGGGGGGGGGGGGGGGGGGGGGGGGGGGGGGGGGGGGGGGGGGGGGGGGGGGGGGGGGGGGGGGGGGGGGGGGGGGGGGGGGGGGGGGGGGGGGGGGGGGGGGGGGGGGGGGGGGGGGGGGGGGGGGGGGGGGGGGGGGGGGGGGGGGGGGGGGGGGGGGGGGGGGGGGGGGGGGGGGGGGGGGGGGGGGGGGGGGGGGGGGGGGGGGGGGGGGGGGGGGGGGGGGGGGGGGGGGGGGGGGGGGGGGGGGGGGGGGGGGGGGGGGGGGGGGGGGGGGGGGGGGGGGGGGGGGGGGGGGGGGGGGGGGGGGGGGGGGGGGGGGGGGGGGGGGGGGGGGGGGGGGGGGGGGGGGGGGGGGGGGGGGGGGGGGGGGGGGGGGGGGGGGGGGGGGGGGGGGGGGGGGGGGGGGGGGGGGGGGGGGGGGGGGGGGGGGGGGGGGGGGGGGGGGGGGGGGGGGGGGGGGGGGGGGGGGGGGGGGGGGGGGGGGGGGGGGGGGGGGGGGGGGGGGGGGGGGGGGGGGGGGGGGGGGGGGGGGGGGGGGGGGGGGGGGGGGGGGGGGGGGGGGGGGGGGGGGGGGGGGGGGGGGGGGGGGGGGGGGGGGGGGGGGGGGGGGGGGGGGGGGGGGGGGGGGGGGGGGGGGGGGGGGGGGGGGGGGGGGGGGGGGGGGGGGGGGGGGGGGGGGGGGGGGGGGGGGGGGGGGGGGGGGGGGGGGGGGGGGGGGGGGGGGGGGGGGGGGGGGGGGGGGGGGGGGGGGGGGGGGGGGGGGGGGGGGGGGGGGGGGGGGGGGGGGGGGGGGGGGGGGGGGGGGGGGGGGGGGGGGGGGGGGGGGGGGGGGGGGGGGGGGGGGGGGGGGGGGGGGGGGGGGGGGGGGGGGGGGGGGGGGGGGGGGGGGGGGGGGGGGGGGGGGGGGGGGGGGGGGGGGGGGGGGGGGGGGGGGGGGGGGGGGGGGGGGGGGGGGGGGGGGGGGGGGGGGGGGGGGGGGGGGGGGGGGGGGGGGGGGGGGGGGGGGGGGGGGGGGGGGGGGGGGGGGGGGGGGGGGGGGGGGGGGGGGGGGGGGGGGGGGGGGGGGGGGGGGGGGGGGGGGGGGGGGGGGGGGGGGGGGGGGGGGGGGGGGGGGGGGGGGGGGGGGGGGGGGGGGGGGGGGGGGGGGGGGGGGGGGGGGGGGGGGGGGGGGGGGGGGGGGGGGGGGGGGGGGGGGGGGGGGGGGGGGGGGGGGGGGGGGGGGGGGGGGGGGGGGGGGGGGGGGGGGGGGGGGGGGGGGGGGGGGGGGGGGGGGGGGGGGGGGGGGGGGGGGGGGGGGGGGGGGGGGGGGGGGGGGGGGGGGGGGGGGGGGGGGGGGGGGGGGGGGGGGGGGGGGGGGGGGGGGGGGGGGGGGGGGGGGGGGGGGGGGGGGGGGGGGGGGGGGGGGGGGGGGGGGGGGGGGGGGGGGGGGGGGGGGGGGGGGGGGGGGGGGGGGGGGGGGGGGGGGGGGGGGGGGGGGGGGGGGGGGGGGGGGGGGGGGGGGGGGGGGGGGGGGGGGGGGGGGGGGGGGGGGGGGGGGGGGGGGGGGGGGGGGGGGGGGGGGGGGGGGGGGGGGGGGGGGGGGGGGGGGGGGGGGGGGGGGGGGGGGGGGGGGGGGGGGGGGGGGGGGGGGGGGGGGGGGGGGGGGGGGGGGGGGGGGGGGGGGGGGGGGGGGGGGGGGGGGGGGGGGGGGGGGGGGGGGGGGGGGGGGGGGGGGGGGGGGGGGGGGGGGGGGGGGGGGGGGGGGGGGGGGGGGGGGGGGGGGGGGGGGGGGGGGGGGGGGGGGGGGGGGGGGGGGGGGGGGGGGGGGGGGGGGGGGGGGGGGGGGGGGGGGGGGGGGGGGGGGGGGGGGGGGGGGGGGGGGGGGGGGGGGGGGGGGGGGGGGGGGGGGGGGGGGGGGGGGGGGGGGGGGGGGGGGGGGGGGGGGGGGGGGGGGGGGGGGGGGGGGGGGGGGGGGGGGGGGGGGGGGGGGGGGGGGGGGGGGGGGGGGGGGGGGGGGGGGGGGGGGGGGGGGGGGGGGGGGGGGGGGGGGGGGGGGGGGGGGGGGGGGGGGGGGGGGGGGGGGGGGGGGGGGGGGGGGGGGGGGGGGGGGGGGGGGGGGGGGGGGGGGGGGGGGGGGGGGGGGGGGGGGGGGGGGGGGGGGGGGGGGGGGGGGGGGGGGGGGGGGGGGGGGGGGGGGGGGGGGGGGGGGGGGGGGGGGGGGGGGGGGGGGGGGGGGGGGGGGGGGGGGGGGGGGGGGGGGGGGGGGGGGGGGGGGGGGGGGGGGGGGGGGGGGGGGGGGGGGGGGGGGGGGGGGGGGGGGGGGGGGGGGGGGGGGGGGGGGGGGGGGGGGGGGGGGGGGGGGGGGGGGGGGGGGGGGGGGGGGGGGGGGGGGGGGGGGGGGGGGGGGGGGGGGGGGGGGGGGGGGGGGGGGGGGGGGGGGGGGGGGGGGGGGGGGGGGGGGGGGGGGGGGGGGGGGGGGGGGGGGGGGGGGGGGGGGGGGGGGGGGGGGGGGGGGGGGGGGGGGGGGGGGGGGGGGGGGGGGGGGGGGGGGGGGGGGGGGGGGGGGGGGGGGGGGGGGGGGGGGGGGGGGGGGGGGGGGGGGGGGGGGGGGGGGGGGGGGGGGGGGGGGGGGGGGGGGGGGGGGGGGGGGGGGGGGGGGGGGGGGGGGGGGGGGGGGGGGGGGGGGGGGGGGGGGGGGGGGGGGGGGGGGGGGGGGGGGGGGGGGGGGGGGGGGGGGGGGGGGGGGGGGGGGGGGGGGGGGGGGGGGGGGGGGGGGGGGGGGGGGGGGGGGGGGGGGGGGGGGGGGGGGGGGGGGGGGGGGGGGGGGGGGGGGGGGGGGGGGGGGGGGGGGGGGGGGGGGGGGGGGGGGGGGGGGGGGGGGGGGGGGGGGGGGGGGGGGGGGGGGGGGGGGGGGGGGGGGGGGGGGGGGGGGGGGGGGGGGGGGGGGGGGGGGGGGGGGGGGGGGGGGGGGGGGGGGGGGGGGGGGGGGGGGGGGGGGGGGGGGGGGGGGGGGGGGGGGGGGGGGGGGGGGGGGGGGGGGGGGGGGGGGGGGGGGGGGGGGGGGGGGGGGGGGGGGGGGGGGGGGGGGGGGGGGGGGGGGGGGGGGGGGGGGGGGGGGGGGGGGGGGGGGGGGGGGGGGGGGGGGGGGGGGGGGGGGGGGGGGGGGGGGGGGGGGGGGGGGGGGGGGGGGGGGGGGGGGGGGGGGGGGGGGGGGGGGGGGGGGGGGGGGGGGGGGGGGGGGGGGGGGGGGGGGGGGGGGGGGGGGGGGGGGGGGGGGGGGGGGGGGGGGGGGGGGGGGGGGGGGGGGGGGGGGGGGGGGGGGGGGGGGGGGGGGGGGGGGGGGGGGGGGGGGGGGGGGGGGGGGGGGGGGGGGGGGGGGGGGGGGGGGGGGGGGGGGGGGGGGGGGGGGGGGGGGGGGGGGGGGGGGGGGGGGGGGGGGGGGGGGGGGGGGGGGGGGGGGGGGGGGGGGGGGGGGGGGGGGGGGGGGGGGGGGGGGGGGGGGGGGGGGGGGGGGGGGGGGGGGGGGGGGGGGGGGGGGGGGGGGGGGGGGGGGGGGGGGGGGGGGGGGGGGGGGGGGGCGTTGCAATTAATAGGAAGTAATAAAGAAAGAGAGGTTTTCACATATAAATATTCTATCTTGGACATCTTTTATGATTGTGAGCACTCATTAAAATATGACATGCTAAAAAGTTGATGTTGGACAAGGAAGACAACGTAATGGGTTATGTTTTCTTATATCCAAAATAAATTATATTGACATGGATCATCCAACATCTTGAGCTTGCCTTTCCCCCTTATGCTAGCCAAATTCTTTGCACCAAGTAGAGATACTACTTGTGCTTCCAAATATCCTTAAACCCAGTTTTGCCATGAAAATCCACCATATCTACCTATGAATTGAGTAAGATCCTTCAAGTAAGCTGTCATTGTTGCAATAAAAAAGATTGCTCTCTAAATATGTATGATCTATTAGTGTGGAGAAAATAAGCTTTATACGAGCTTGTGATATGGAAGAAATAAAAGTGACAAACTGCATAATAAAGGTCCCTATCACAAGTGGCAGTATAAAGTGACGTTCCTTTGCATTAAGATTTTGTGCATCCAACCATAAAAGCACATGACAACCTCTGCTTCCCTCTGTGAAGGGCCTATCTTTTATTTTTGTCTTATACCTTATACAAGAGTGATGGTGATCTTCACCTTTCCTTTTTACACTTTATCCGTTGGCAAGCACTATGTGGGCATTTGGGGGCGGACGTGTTTTGGGCATTGGTGTTTACCGTGGTGTTCGTAGGCCTCAATTTACGTCATGTTTCTTGTTTTGGATGTGAGAATTATCGGTATGTTAGAGTTTTTGGAGATTAATTTCATTTGTAATTTCTGATTACAAGTTTTGGTGTTCTTGGTCGTTTTCCACGCCCGCCATGCAAATGTGTTCTTCTTTTTCTGTTGTTTTACTTTCGAATTGGCGTTGTAGGGAGAGATATGAGGATTGTATGAAAAGATTTGCGTTGTGAATTTTGCTTCTTTGAGTTGTTTCTACCCCGGATTCCCATGTTATTTTGTCGTTGGCGGAGGTGGTGTATGGCGGCTGACTGTAGCCTGCGATTTCTTGTAATCTCGTCAAACTGTGTAATTAAGTTGCGTGTTTTTCAGTGTTGTTTGAATTACTGCCGTATGTGTAGTTGGACTGCTGCATGTCAAAGTTGTCTTACTGTGCGTTGACATCGGAACTGGCTGCCTATCGATACCTTCTAAAGAGTCAGTCGGTGAGAGTCGGGTGTCTCATCCGACACCGGAGCCAGGAGCAAACAGTGATGCTGACCACTTTGGGCCATCAATGGAGGAAGAGATGGAGGCCGACTTGGAAAAGGATAGATGCCATGGAGGAGGATCAAGAAGTTACCTCTCGTCTCCAAGCCAGATTCACGATGGAGAAACTTCAGAGCTCAGCAATTCCAAACTCGATCATCCCTCCCAATGCTAGATTTCTTTCTTATGAAAATATGAAAAAGAGTGTTATGTGTTCTCCCGCAGCTATGCAACATCCATGGGTGAAAGGAGCTTTAGCCCTCACAGGTAAGCTCCGAAGGGAAATAATGGATCTCAAGCAACAAGTCAATAATCTCGAGGAAGAGAATCATATCCTAAGGGGCATCATCGCCAAGAATATCACATCACCACCTCTGAAGAAAGAGACATAAATACATGGGTATGGGCACTCCCCTTGGCAACCGCCAAGCTTGGGGGAGGTGCCCCGGTATCATATCACCATCACACTTCTATCTTTACCGTTTTTCTTAGTTCGATCCTTTTGGTTATATCTTCATCAAGTAGAATAAAGTTGGGGGGGGGGGGGGGGGGGGGGGGGGGGGGGGGGGGGGGGGGGGGGGGGGGGGGGGGGGGGGGGGGGGGGGGGGGGGGGGGGGGGGGGGGGGGGGGGGGGGGGGGGGGGGGGGGGGGGGGGGGGGGGGGGGGGGGGGGGGGGGGGGGGGGGGGGGGGGGGGGGGGGGGGGGGGGGGGGGGGGGGGGGGGGGGGGGGGGGGGGGGGGGGGGGGGGGGGGGGGGGGGGGGGGGGGGGGGGGGGGGGGGGGGGGGGGGGGGGGGGGGGGGGGGGGGGGGGGGGGGGGGGGGGGGGGGGGGGGGGGGGGGGGGGGGGGGGGGGGGGGGGGGGGGGGGGGGGGGGGGGGGGGGGGGGGGGGGGGGGGGGGGGGGGGGGGGGGGGGGGGGGGGGGGGGGGGGGGGGGGGGGGGGGGGGGGGGGGGGGGGGGGGGGGGGGGGGGGGGGGGGGGGGGGGGGGGGGGGGGGGGGGGGGGGGGGGGGGGGGGGGGGGGGGGGGGGGGGGGGGGGGGGGGGGGGGGGGGGGGGGGGGGGGGGGGGGGGGGGGGGGGGGGGGGGGGGGGGGGGGGGGGGGGGGGGGGGGGGGGGGGGGGGGGGGGGGGGGGGGGGGGGGGGGGGGGGGGGGGGGGGGGGGGGGGGGGGGGGGGGGGGGGGGGGGGGGGGGGGGGGGGGGGGGGGGGGGGGGGGGGGGGGGGGGGGGGGGGGGGGGGGGGGGGGGGGGGGGGGGGGGGGGGGGGGGGGGGGGGGGGGGGGGGGGGGGGGGGGGGGGGGGGGGGGGGGGGGGGGGGGGGGGGGGGGGGGGGGGGGGGGGGGGGGGGGGGGGGGGGGGGGGGGGGGGGGGGGGGGGGGGGGGGGGGGGGGGGGGGGGGGGGGGGGGGGGGGGGGGGGGGGGGGGGGGGGGGGGGGGGGGGGGGGGGGGGGGGGGGGGGGGGGGGGGGGGGGGGGGGGGGGGGGGGGGGGGGGGGGGGGGGGGGGGGGGGGGGGGGGGGGGGGGGGGGGGGGGGGGGGGGGGGGGGGGGGGGGGGGGGGGGGGGGGGGGGGGGGGGGGGGGGGGGGGGGGGGGGGGGGGGGGGGGGGGGGGGGGGGGGGGGGGGGGGGGGGGGGGGGGGGGGGGGGGGGGGGGGGGGGGGGGGGGGGGGGGGGGGGGGGGGGGGGGGGGGGGGGGGGGGGGGGGGGGGGGGGGGGGGGGGGGGGGGGGGGGGGGGGGGGGGGGGGGGGGGGGGGGGGGGGGGGGGGGGGGGGGGGGGGGGGGGGGGGGGGGGGGGGGGGGGGGGGGGGGGGGGGGGGGGGGGGGGGGGGGGGGGGGGGGGGGGGGGGGGGGGGGGGGGGGGGGGGGGGGGGGGGGGGGGGGGGGGGGGGGGGGGGGGGGGGGGGGGGGGGGGGGGGGGGGGGGGGGGGGGGGGGGGGGGGGGGGGGGGGGGGGGGGGGGGGGGGGGGGGGGGGGGGGGGGGGGGGGGGGGGGGGGGGGGGGGGGGGGGGGGGGGGGGGGGGGGGGGGGGGGGGGGGGGGGGGGGGGGGGGGGGGGGGGGGGGGGGGGGGGGGGGGGGGGGGGGGGGGGGGGGGGGGGGGGGGGGGGGGGGGGGGGGGGGGGGGGGGGGGGGGGGGGGGGGGGGGGGGGGGGGGGGGGGGGGGGGGGGGGGGGGGGGGGGGGGGGGGGGGGGGGGGGGGGGGGGGGGGGGGGGGGGGGGGGGGGGGGGGGGGGGGGGGGGGGGGGGGGGGGGGGGGGGGGGGGGGGGGGGGGGGGGGGGGGGGGGGGGGGGGGGGGGGGGGGGGGGGGGGGGGGGGGGGGGGGGGGGGGGGGGGGGGGGGGGGGGGGGGGGGGGGGGGGGGGGGGGGGGGGGGGGGGGGGGGGGGGGGGAACTCAAAGCTAGATCGTACTAAACTTTATTCTACTAGATCAAGATATAACCAAAAGGATCGAACTAAGAAAAACGGTAAAGAAAGAAGTGTGAGGGTGATACAATACCGGGGCACCTCCCCCAAGCTTGGCAGTTGCCAAGGGGAGTTCCCATACCCATGTATTTATGTCTCTTTCTTTGGAGGTGGTGATGATGGAGTTGTTGATGATGTAGTCAGCTTCAATAATGCACCCTTCAGAACTTGCAGTTCTTGGAGCACATGCTGGAGCATATTTGCATTCTTCTAAATTTCCTCCATGAGATGCTTATTTTCAGCCCCCCAAGAACTCTTCCCTACATTGCTTTCACTTGGACGGGATATGTCCCAATTGGAGGGTATATGTGTACGAGGGGTGTTCTCTACTCCGTAATTACGAACCAAATTATGAAAGTTGTTCCGATGTAACCTGTGTAAGGGCCTCCTAGGGGGAAGCCCTTCTCGAACCTCTTGGCCTTCATGATTGTTTGTAGGGGGGGGGGGGGGGGGGGGGGGGGGGGGGGGGGGGGGGGGGGGGGGGGGGGGGGGGGGGGGGGGGGGGGGGGGGGGGGGGGGGGGGGGGGGGGGGGGGGGGGGGGGGGGGGGGGGGGGGGGGGGGGGGGGGGGGGGGGGGGGGGGGGGGGGGGGGGGGGGGGGGGGGGGGGGGGGGGGGGGGGGGGGGGGGGGGGGGGGGGGGGGGGGGGGGGGGGGGGGGGGGGGGGGGGGGGGGGGGGGGGGGGGGGGGGGGGGGGGGGGGGGGGGGGGGGGGGGGGGGGGGGGGGGGGGGGGGGGGGGGGGGGGGGGGGGGGGGGGGGGGGGGGGGGGGGGGGGGGGGGGGGGGGGGGGGGGGGGGGGGGGGGGGGGGGGGGGGGGGGGGGGGGGGGGGGGGGGGGGGGGGGGGGGGGGGGGGGGGGGGGGGGGGGGGGGGGGGGGGGGGGGGGGGGGGGGGGGGGGGGGGGGGGGGGGGGGGGGGGGGGGGGGGGGGGGGGGGGGGGGGGGGGGGGGGGGGGGGGGGGGGGGGGGGGGGGGGGGGGGGGGGGGGGGGGGGGGGGGGGGGGGGGGGGGGGGGGGGGGGGGGGGGGGGGGGGGGGGGGGGGGGGGGGGGGGGGGGGGGGGGGGGGGGGGGGGGGGGGGGGGGGGGGGGGGGGGGGGGGGGGGGGGGGGGGGGGGGGGGGGGGGGGGGGGGGGGGGGGGGGGGGGGGGGGGGGGGGGGGGGGGGGGGGGGGGGGGGGGGGGGGGGGGGGGGGGGGGGGGGGGGGGGGGGGGGGGGGGGGGGGGGGGGGGGGGGGGGGGGGGGGGGGGGGGGGGGGGGGGGGGGGGGGGGGGGGGGGGGGGGGGGGGGGGGGGGGGGGGGGGGGGGGGGGGGGGGGGGGGGGGGGGGGGGGGGGGGGGGGGGGGGGGGGGGGGGGGGGGGGGGGGGGGGGGGGGGGGGGGGGGGGGGGGGGGGGGGGGGGGGGGGGGGGGGGGGGGGGGGGGGGGGGGGGGGGGGGGGGGGGGGGGGGGGGGGGGGGGGGGGGGGGGGGGGGGGGGGGGGGGGGGGGGGGGGGGGGGGGGGGGGGGGGGGGGGGGGGGGGGGGGGGGGGGGGGGGGGGGGGGGGGGGGGGGGGGGGGGGGGGGGGGGGGGGGGGGGGGGGGGGGGGGGGGGGGGGGGGGGGGGGGGGGGGGGGGGGGGGGGGGGGGGGGGGGGGGGGGGGGGGGGGGGGGGGGGGGGGGGGGGGGGGGGGGGGGGGGGGGGGGGGGGGGGGGGGGGGGGGGGGGGGGGGGGGGGGGGGGGGGGGGGGGGGGGGGGGGGGGGGGGGGGGGGGGGGGGGGGGGGGGGGGGGGGGGGGGGGGGGGGGGGGGGGGGGGGGGGGGGGGGGGGGGGGGGGGGGGGGGGGGGGGGGGGGGGGGGGGGGGGGGGGGGGGGGGGGGGGGGGGGGGGGGGGGGGGGGGGGGGGGGGGGGGGGGGGGGGGGGGGGGGGGGGGGGGGGGGGGGGGGGGGGGGGGGGGGGGGGGGGGGGGGGGGGGGGGGGGGGGGGGGGGGGGGGGGGGGGGGGGGGGGGGGGGGGGGGGGGGGGGGGGGGGGGGGGGGGGGGGGGGGGGGGGGGGGGGGGGGGGGGGGGGGGGGGGGGGGGGGGGGGGGGGGGGGGGGGGGGGGGGGGGGGGGGGGGGGGGGGGGGGGGGGGGGGGGGGGGGGGGGGGGGGGGGGGGGGGGGGGGGGGGGGGGGGGGGGGGGGGGGGGGGGGGGGGGGGGGGGGGGGGGGGGGGGGGGGGGGGGGGGGGGGGGGGGGGGGGGGGGGGGGGGGGGGGGGGGGGGGGGGGGGGGGGGGGGGGGGGGGGGGGGGGGGGGGGGGGGGGGGGGGGGGGGGGGGGGGGGGGGGGGGGGGGGGGGGGGGGGGGGGGGGGGGGGGGGGGGGGGGGGGGGGGGGGGGGGGGGGGGGGGGGGGGGGGGGGGGGGGGGGGGGGGGGGGGGGGGGGGGGGGGGGGGGGGGGGGGGGGGGGGGGGGGGGGGGGGGGGGGGGGGGGGGGGGGGGGGGGGGGGGGGGGGGGGGGGGGGGGGGGGGGGGGGGGGGGGGGGGGGGGGGGGGGGGGGGGGGGGGGGGGGGGGGGGGGGGGGGGGGGGGGGGGGGGGGGGGGGGGGGGGGGGGGGGGGGGGGGGGGGGGGGGGGGGGGGGGGGGGGGGGGGGGGGGGGGGGGGGGGGGGGGGGGGGGGGGGGGGGGGGGGGGGGGGGGGGGGGGGGGGGGGGGGGGGGGGGGGGGGGGGGGGGGGGGGGGGGGGGGGGGGGGGGGGGGGGGGGGGGGGGGGGGGGGGGGGGGGGGGGGGGGGGGGGGGGGGGGGGGGGGGGGGGGGGGGGGGGGGGGGGGGGGGGGGGGGGGGGGGGGGGGGGGGGGGGGGGGGGGGGGGGGGGGGGGGGGGGGGGGGGGGGGGGGGGGGGGGGGGGGGGGGGGGGGGGGGGGGGGGGGGGGGGGGGGGGGGGGGGGGGGGGGGGGGGGGGGGGGGGGGGGGGGGGGGGGGGGGGGGGGGGGGGGGGGGGGGGGGGGGGGGGGGGGGGGGGGGGGGGGGGGGGGGGGGGGGGGGGGGGGGGGGGGGGGGGGGGGGGGGGGGGGGGGGGGGGGGGGGGGGGGGGGGGGGGGGGGGGGGGGGGGGGGGGGGGGGGGGGGGGGGGGGGGGGGGGGGGGGGGGGGGGGGGGGGGGGGGGGGGGGGGGGGGGGGGGGGGGGGGGGGGGGGGGGGGGGGGGGGGGGGGGGGGGGGGGGGGGGGGGGGGGGGGGGGGGGGGGGGGGGGGGGGGGGGGGGGGGGGGGGGGGGGGGGGGGGGGGGGGGGGGGGGGGGGGGGGGGGGGGGGGGGGGGGGGGGGGGGGGGGGGGGGGGGGGGGGGGGGGGGGGGGGGGGGGGGGGGGGGGGGGGGGGGGGGGGGGGGGGGGGGGGGGGGGGGGGGGGGGGGGGGGGGGGGGGGGGGGGGGGGGGGGGGGGGGGGGGGGGGGGGGGGGGGGGGGGGGGGGGGGGGGGGGGGGGGGGGGGGGGGGGGGGGGGGGGGGGGGGGGGGGGGGGGGGGGGGGGGGGGGGGGGGGGGGGGGGGGGGGGGGGGGGGGGGGGGGGGGGGGGGGGGGGGGGGGGGGGGGGGGGGGGGGGGGGGGGGGGGGGGGGGGGGGGGGGGGGGGGGGGGGGGGGGGGGGGGGGGGGGGGGGGGGGGGGGGGGGGGGGGGGGGCACTTGTCATTTCCTTCTGCTCCTCGTTGGGTTCGACACTCTTACTTATTGAAAAGGCTACAATTGATCCCCTATACTTGTGGGTCATCATAAACCGACTCCAAACCTGTTCTTGTGGCAATTTTTCTCCGTTTTGGAATATTTAAAAAAATAGGAAAATTAAAAGCGGTCCGAAGAGTGCACGATGAAGCGCCAAGGCAAGGGGGCGCGCCCTACCCCCTGGGTGCACCCCTGTGCCTTGCCACCACCTCGTGTGCCCTCCGTACTCTGTTTTCTTGCACAATACTTCTTTTGGTCGGTAAAAATTCATTATATAATCTACCGAAGGTTTTGACCACCGTACCACGACAATATCCCCTGTTTTCGTTTTGAGCTGTTTTCTGTCAGAGTTTTCAAGGCTAGGCATCATGTCGTCCTCCTCCTCCAACAACGCAGACGGTGATGCTTGGTTGATGCAGATGGAACTTAGAAGGGAGGATGCCGAGGGAGCCACGATGGAGGAGGATGAAGGAGATTCGCTTGAGGAACAACCTCCGGCATCAGAGAGAGGTACTCTGGCGGGCATCTCCACTATTCCAAATCCCCATCAAGCAATAGGGACTACAAACAACCATGAAGACCAAGAGGTTCGAGAAGGGCTTCCCCCTAGGAGGCCCTTACACAGGTTACATCGGAACAACTTTCATAATTTGGTTCATAATTATGAAGTGGAGAACACCCCTCGTACACATATACCCTCCAATTGGGACATATCCCGTCCAAGTGAAAGCAATGCAGGAAAAGGTTCTTGGTGGCTTGAAAATAAGCGTCTTTTGGAGGAAATCCAGAAGAATGCAAATATGCTCCAACGTGTGCTCCAAGAATTGCAAGTCCTGAAAGGTGCCTTAATAAAGCTGACGGATACATCATCAACTCCATCATCACCACCGCCGAAGAAAGAGACATAAATACATGGGTATGGGCACTCCCCTTGGCAACTGCCAAGGGGGGGGGGGGGGGGGGGGGGGGGGGGGGGGGGGGGGGGGGGGGGGGGGGGGGGGGGGGGGGGGGGGGGGGGGGGGGGGGGGGGGGGGGGGGGGGGGGGGGGGGGGGGGGGGGGGGGGGGGGGGGGGGGGGGGGGGGGGGGGGGGGGGGGGGGGGGGGGGGGGGGGGGGGGGGGGGGGGGGGGGGGGGGGGGGGGGGGGGGGGGGGGGGGGGGGGGGGGGGGGGGGGGGGGGGGGGGGGGGGGGGGGGGGGGGGGGGGGGGGGGGGGGGGGGGGGGGGGGGGGGGGGGGGGGGGGGGGGGGGGGGGGGGGGGGGGGGGGGGGGGGGGGGGGGGGGGGGGGGGGGGGGGGGGGGGGGGGGGGGGGGGGGGGGGGGGGGGGGGGGGGGGGGGGGGGGGGGGGGGGGGGGGGGGGGGGGGGGGGGCACCTCCCCCAAGCTTGGCAGTTGCCAAGGGGAGTGCCCATACCCATGCGATATAAAAGCATGATGCAAAATGGACGTATCAACTCCCCCAAGCTTAGACCTCGCTTGTCCTCAAGCAGAAGCCGATAACGAAAAATATGTCCACATGTTTAGAGATAGAGGTGTCGATAAAATAAAATATGGACATGAGGGCATCATGATCATTCTTATAACTGCAACATATATATATATATTGTCATATAATTTCTTATGCTAAAGCAACAATCTATTCACAATGTCAAGTATGAATCAGAAACTTCATTGAAAACTAACAAACTATAATCTCGGTCATTGAAGCAATTGCAATTTATCATAACATTGGAAAGAGTCAATATAAGAGCTTTTCAGCAAGTCCACATACTCAACTATCATTTAGTCTTTCACAATTGCTAACACTCACGCAATACTTATGGGTATGGAGTTTTAATCGGACACAGAGAAAGATAGGGGCTTATAGTGTTGCCTCCCAACCTTTTAACTAAAGGGTAATGTCAACAATAATAGTTCATGATAACTTACATCCAATTGGATATAATATATCAGGATCTCTCCAACACAATGTGATTGCCAAAGGATAAAATGGAAAAAGGAAAGGTGAAGATCACCACGACTCTTGTATAGGGTATAAGACAAGAATAAAAGATAGACCCTTCGCAGAGGGAAGAAGAGGTTGTCATGTGCTTTTATGGTTGGATGCACAAAATCTTAATGCGAAAGAACGTCACTTTATATTGCCACTGGTGATATGGACCTTTATTATGCAGTCCGTCGCTTTTATTTCTTCCACATCACAAGATCGTATAAAGCTTATTTTCTCCACACTAATAAATCATACATATTTAAAGAGCAATTTTTATTGCATGCAACAATGATAACTTACTTGAAGGATCTTACTCAATCCATAGGTAGATATGGTGGACTCTCATGGCAAAATTGGGTTTAAGGATATTCGGAAGCACAAGCAGTATCTCTACTTGGTCTAAGAAATTTGGCTAGCATGAGGGGGAAAGGCAAGCTCAACATGTTGGATGATCCATGACAATATACTTTATTTCGGATATAAGAAAACATAACCCATTAAGTTGTCTTCCTTGTCCAACATCAACCGTTTAGCATGTCATATTTTAATGAGTGCTCACAATCATAAAAGATGTCCAAGATGGGGGGGGGGGGGGGGGGGGGGGGGGGGGGGGGGGGGGGGGGGGGGGGGGGGGGGGGGGGGGGGGGGGGGGGGGGGGGGGGGGGGGGGGGGGGGGGGGGGGGGGGGGGGGGGGGGGGGGGGGGGGGGGGGGGGGGGGGGGGGGGGGGGGGGGGGGGGGGGGGGGGGGGGGGGGGGGGGGGGGGGGGGGGGGGGGGGGGGGGGGGGGGGGGGGGGGGGGGGGGGGGGGGGGGGGGGGGGGGGGGGGGGGGGGGGGGGGGGGGGGGGGGGGGGGGGGGGGGGGGGGGGGGGGGGGGGGGGGGGGGGGGGGGGGGGGGGGGGGGGGGGGGGGGGGGGGGGGGGGGGGGGGGGGGGGGGGGGGGGGGGGGGGGGGGGGGGGGGGGGGGGGGGGGGGGGGGGGGGGGGGGGGGGGGGGGGGGGGGGGGGGGGGGGGGGGGGGGGGGGGGGGGGGGGGGGGGGGGGGGGGGGGGGGGGGGGGGGGGGGGGGGGGGGGGGGGGGGGGGGGGGGGGGGGGGGGGGGGGGGGGGGGGGGGGGGGGGGGGGGGGGGGGGGGGGGGGGGGGGGGGGGGGGGGGGGGGGGGGGGGGGGGGGGGGGGGGGGGGGGGGGGGGGGGGGGGGGGGGGGGGGGGGGGGGGGGGGGGGGGGGGGGGGGGGGGGGGGGGGGGGGGGGGGGGGGGGGGGGGGGGGGGGGGGGGGGGGGGGGGGGGGGGGGGGGGGGGGGGGGGGGGGGGGGGGGGGGGGGGGGGGGGGGGGGGGGGGGGGGGGGGGGGGGGGGGGGGGGGGGGGGGGGGGGGGGGGGGGGGGGGGGGGGGGGGGGGGGGGGGGGGGGGGGGGGGGGGGGGGGGGGGGGGGGGGGGGGGGGGGGGGGGGGGGGGGGGGGGGGGGGGGGGGGGGGGGGGGGGGGGGGGGGGGGGGGGGGGGGGGGGGGGGGGGGGGGGGGGGGGGGGGGGGGGGGGGGGTAGAACAGTTTTGGAGTCGGTTTACTTACCGTACCACATACCTATTCCTTTTCGGAGTCTGAAATGTTCTGGAAAGTATCCCTTATGTACTCCTCCGGTGTTATGGTAGTAATTATGTTGGTCTCAACATTTATGGGAGTACCTGAGATATAATGTTTGATTCTTTGACCGTTTACCACCTTCGGATTTGTACCTTTGGCGTTGTTGATTTTGATGGCACCGGAATGATAGACCTCCTCGATATGTAAGGACCTTCCCATTTAGAGAGAAGCTTTCCTGCAAAAAAATCTTAAACGAGAGTTGTATAGCAAAACATGATCACCTACATTAAACTCACGCTTTTGTATCCTTTTGTCATGCCATCTTTTAACCTTCTCTTTAAACAACTTGGCATTCTCATAGGCTTGGGTTCTCCATTCATCAAGCGAGCTTATGTCAAATAACCTCTTCTCACCGGCAAGTTTGAAATCATAATTGAGCTCTTTAATAGCCCAATATGCCTTATGTTCTAATTCAAGAGGGAAGTGACATGCTTTTTCATAAACCATTTTATATGGAGACATACCCATAGGATTCTTATAAGCAGTTCTATAAGCCCATAATGCATCATCAAGTTTCTTAGACCAATTCTTTCTAGATCTATTAACAGTCTTTTGCAAAATTAATTTAATATCTCTATTGCTCAATTCTACTTGACCACTAGACTGAGGATGATATGGAGATGCAATTCTATGGTTAACATCATATTTATCAAGCATTTTACGGAAAGCACCATGAATAAAATGTGAACCACCATCAGTCATTAAATATCTAGGGACTCCAAACCTCGGAAAAATAAATTCTTTAAGCATCTTAATAGAAGTGTTATGATCAGCACTACTAGTTGAAATAGCTTCTACCCACTTAGTAACGTAATCAACAGCAATTAAAATATGTGTATGCCCACTAGAGGAAGGAAAAGGTCCCATATAATCAAAGCCCCAAACATCAAATGGTTCAATAACAAGTGAATAATTCATAGGCATTTCCTGATGTCTACTAATATTGCCAATTCTCTGGCATTCATCACAAGACAAGACAAACTTACGGGCATCCTTGAAGAGAGTAGATCAATAAAAACCGGATTGCAATACCTTGTGTGCAGTTCTATCTCCAGCATGGTGTCCTCCGTAAGCTTCGGAGTGGCACTTGCGTAGAATCTGTTCCTGTTCATGCTCAGGTACACAACGTCTAATAACACCATCTACTCCTTCTTTATAAAGGTGTGGGTCATCCCAAAAGTAATGTCTTAAATCATAGAAAAACTTTTTCTTTTGCTGGTATGTGCAATTAGGTAGTATAAATTTAGCAATAATGTAATTAGCATAATCAGCATACCATGGAGTATTACGAGAAGCATTTATGACAGCTAATTGCTCATCAGGAAAGCTATCATCAATAGGCAGTGGGTCATCAAGAACATTTTCTAACCTAGACAAGTTGTCTGCAACGGGGTTCTCAGCTCCCTTTCTATCAATAATATGCAAATCAAATTCTTGTAACAAGAGAACCCATCTAATAAGTCTAGTCTTAGCATCTTTCTTTTCCATAATATATTTAATAGCAGCATGATCAGTGTGAACAGTTACTTTGGAATCAACAATATAAGATCTGAACTTATCACAAGCAAATACAATTGCTAAAAATTCTTTTTCAGTAGTAGCATAATTTCTCTGGGCACTGTCTAGAGTTTTACTAGCATAATGAATACCATTCAATTTCTTATCAACTCTTTGTCCTAGAACAGCACCAACAGCATAATCACTAGCATCACACATAATTTCAAAGGGTAAATTCCAATCAGGCAGTTGAACAATAGGTGCAGAAATCAAGGCTTTCTTAAGTATTTCAACCCCCCCCCCCCCCCCCCCCCCCCCCCCCCCCCCCCCCCCCCCCCCCCCCCCCCCCCCCCCCCCCCCCCCCCCCCCCCCCCCCCCCCCCCCCCCCCCCCCCCCCCCCCCCCCCCCCCCCCCCCCCCCCCCCCCCCCCCCCCCCCCCCCCCCCCCCCCCCCCCCCCCCCCCCCCCCCCCCCCCCCCCCCCCCCCCCCCCCCCCCCCCCCCCCCCCCCCCCCCCCCCCCCCCCCCCCCCCCCCCCCCCCCCCCCCCCCCCCCCCCCCCCCCCCCCCCCCCCCCCCCCCCCCCCCCCCCCCCCCCCCCCCCCCCCCCCCCCCCCCCCCCCCCCCCCCCCCCCCCCCCCCCCCCCCCCCCCCCCCCCCCCCCCCCCCCCCCCCCCCCCCCCCCCCCCCCCCCCCCCCCCCCCCCCCCCCCCCCCCCCCCCCCCCCCCCCCCCCCCCCCCCCCCCCCCCCCCCCCCCCCCCCCCCCCCCCCCCCCCCCCCCCCCCCCCCCCCCCCCCCCCCCCCCCCCCCCCCCCCCCCCCCCCCCCCCCCCCCCCCCCCCCCCCCCCCCCCCCCCCCCCCCCCCCCCCCCCCCCCCCCCCCCCCCCCCCCCCCCCCCCCCCCCCCCCCCCCCCCCCCCCCCCCCCCCCCCCCCCCCCCCCCCCCCCCCCCCCCCCCCCCCCCCCCCCCCCCCCCCCCCCCCCCCCCCCCCCCCCCCCCCCCCCCCCCCCCCCCCCCCCCCCCCCCCCCCCCCCCCCCCCCCCCCCCCCCCCCCCCCCCCCCCCCCCCCCCCCCCCCCCCCCCCCCCCCCCCCCCCCCCCCCCCCCCCCCCCCCCCCCCCCCCCCCCCCCCCCCCCCCCCCCCCCCCCCCCCCCCCCCCCCCCCCCCCCCCCCCCCCCCCCCCCCCCCCCCCCCCCCCCCCCCCCCCCCCCCCCCCCCCCCCCCCCCCCCCCCCCCCCCCCCCCCCCCCCCCCCCCCCCCCCCCCCCCCCCCCCCCCCCCCCCCCCCCCCCCCCCCCCCCCCCCCCCCCCCCCCCCCCCCCCCCCCCCCCCCCCCCCCCCCCCCCCCCCCCCCCCCCCCCCCCCCCCCCCCCCCCTAGCAGTCATACATCTTTGAAAGGTAGCAGGTGCATTGCATAAACCAAAAGGAATACGTCTATAAGCAAAGGTACTGAAAGGGCAAGTAAAAGTGGTCTTTTCCTGATCATCTTTTGACACGGGTATTTGAGAAAAACCAGAATAACCATCTAGAAAGCAAAAATGTGTATGTTTGGATAGTCTTTCTAGCATTTGATCAATAAAAGGTAGAGGGTAATGATCTTTTCTAGTAGCTTTGTTTAATTTGCGAAAATCAATTACCATTCTATAACCTGTAACAATTCTTTGTGGAATCAATTCATTCTTATAATTAGAAACAACAGTAATACCTCCCTTCTTAGGGACATAATGAACAGGACTTACCCATCTACTATCAGCAATAGGATAAATTATACCTGCCTCCAGAAGCTTTAATATTCCAGTTCTTACCACTTCTTTCATCTTAGGATTTAACCGTCGCTGATGATCAACAACTGGTTTAGCATCATGCTCCAAATTAATTTTGTGCTGACATAGAGTGGGACTAATGCCCTTAAGATCATCAAGAGTATATCCAATAGTGGCACGGTGCTTCTTCAGAGTTTTCAATAATTTCTTTTCTTCATGCTCTGAAAGGTTGGCACTTATAATAATAGGGTATATCTTTTTTTCATCAAAATAAGCATATTTCAAAGTATCAGGTAATTGTTTAAGCTCAAACACAGGATCACCCTTGGGTGGAGGAGGATCCCCAAGGATTTCAACAGGCAAGTTGTGTTTCAAAACAGGCCCTTGATTAAAGAATATTTCATCTATTTCCCTTCTTTCATTCATAAACATATCATTTTCATGGTCTAGCAAATATTGTTCTAAAGGATCAGTAGGAGGCACGGCAATAGAAGCAAGACCAATAATTTCATCCTTACTAGGCAATTCTTTGTCATGGGGTTGTCTACGAAATTTAGAGAAACTAAAATCATGAGACATATCCCCTAAACCAACAGTAACAATATCTTTCTCGCAGTCTATCTTAGCATTAACGGTATTCAAGAAAGGTCTACCAAATATAATGGGACAAAAGTCATCTTGTGGGGAAGCAAGAACAAAAAAATCAGTAGGGTATTTTATTTTCCCACACAAGACTTCAACATCTCTAACAATCCCAATTGGCGATATAGTATCTCTATTGGCAAGCTTAATAGTAACATCAATATCCTCTATCTCAGCAGGTGCAATATCATTCATAATTTCTTTATATAAAGTAAAAGGAATTGCACTCACACTAGCACCCACATCACATAAGCCATGATAACAATGATCTCCTATTTTAACAGAAACAACAGGCATGCCAACAACAGGTCTATGTTTATCTTTAATATCGGGTTTAGCAATTCTAGCAGCTTTATCACAGAAATAAATAACATGCCCTTCAATATTATCAACCAAGAGATCTTTAACCATAGCAATACTAGGTTTAACTTTAATTTGTTCAGGGGGTGTAGGTGTTCTAGTATAACTCTTACGAACCACAGTTGAAGCTTTAGCATGATCCTTTATTCTAACAGGAAAATGTGGTTTCTCAATATAAGCAGTAGGAACAATAGGATCAACATTATAAGTAATGGTTTCTTCTTCAACTTTAATAGGTTCTACTACTTTCACTTCAATGGGAGGATGATATTTAAACCACTTCTCCTTAGGAAGATCAACATGAGTAGCAAATGATTCACAGAAAGAAGCTACTATCTCAGAGTCAAGTCCATATTTAGTGCTAAAATCACGAAAAGCATCGGTATCCATAAAAGATTTAACACAATCAAACTTAAGGTTTATACCTGACTCCTTACCTTCGTTGAGTTCCCAATCTTCAGAGTTGCGTCGAGCAAAACATGATCAGCACCAAGACTCCATGGGTGTTAGAATCATTACAATGTAATCTAGATTATTGACTCTAGTGCAAGTGGGAGACTGAAGGAAATATGCGGGGGGGGGGGGGGGGGGGGGGGGGGGGGGGGGGGGGGGGGGGGGGGGGGGGGGGGGGGGGGGGGGGGGGGGGGGGGGGGGGGGGGGGGGGGGGGGGGGGGGGGGGGGGGGGGGGGGGGGGGGGGGGGGGGGGGGGGGGGGGGGGGGGGGGGGGGGGGGGGGGGGGGGGGGGGGGGGGGGGGGGGGGGGGGGGGGGGGGGGGGGGGGGGGGGGGGGGGGGGGGGGGGGGGGGGGGGGGGGGGGGGGGGGGGGGGGGGGGGGGGGGGGGGGGGGGGGGGGGGGGGGGGGGGGGGGGGGGGGGGGGGGGGGGGGGGGGGGGGGGGGGGGGGGGGGGGGGGGGGGGGGGGGGGGGGGGGGGGGGGGGGGGGGGGGGGGGGGGGGGGGGGGGGGGGCGTAGAATATGTAGGAGCCAATATGAGCATCCAAGTTCCACTATTGGTTATTGACCGGAGATGTGTCTCGGTCATGTCTACATAGTTCTCGAACCCGTAGGGTCTGCACGCTTAACGTTCGATGATGATTTGTATTATGAGTTTATGTGGTTTGATGACCGAAGGTTGTTTGGAGTCCCAGATGAGATCACAGACATGACGAGGAGTCTCGAAATGGTCGAGACATAAAGATTGATATATTGGACCATGTTATTCGGACACCGGAAGTGTTCCGGATGGTTTCGGGTAAAAACAGAGTGCCGGAGGGGTTACCGGAACCCCCCGGGGGAACTAATGGGCCACCATGGGCCTTATTGGAGAAAGAGGAGGGCAGCCAGGGCAGGCGCCCCCCCCCTTGCAGTCCGAATTGGACAAGGGAAGGGGGGCGGCGCCTCCCTTTCCTACTCCCTCTCCTTCTCCTTCCTTCCCCCTCTCTTCCTTGTGAAGGAATCCTACTAGGACTAGTAGTCCTAGTAGGACTCCCCCTCCTTGGGCGCGCCCCCTAGGGCCAGCCGGCCTCCCCCTCCCTCCTTTATATATGTGGGGAGGGGGGCACCCTATAACACACAAGTTGATCTTTTAGCCGTGTGCGGTGCCCCCCTCCACAGTTACACACCTCGGTCATATCGTCGTAGTGCTTAGGCGAAGCCCTGCGCCGGTAACTTCATCATCACCGTCACCACGTCGTCGTGCTGACGAAACTCTCCCTCGACCTCAACTGGATCAAGAGTTTGTGGGACATCACCGAGCTGAATGTGTGCTGATCGCGGAGGTGCCATGCGTTCGGTACTTGGATCGGTTGGATCGCGAAGACGTTCGACTACATCAACCGCGTTACTAAACGCTTCCGCTTTCGGTCTACGAGGGTACGTAGACACACTCTCCTCGCTCGTTGCTATGCTTCTCCTAGATAGATCTTGCGTGATCGTAGGTAATTTTTTTGAAATTCTACGTTCCCCAACAGTGGCATCCGAGTAGAACACAAAGAGTTGTGTGCGATAATAGTCATACTTGTAACACCCCCTTGTATTTACCACAGTGACACTCTGTTAATAATGCCATGTCATCATCATTTGCAGTGCCTTTTCACTTTGGTTATTTATTCAATCCAAATTCTAATTTGAAAATCAATTTAAATTCCAAAGTGGAAATATGAAGTTGATCAAACCCTGCTGGAAAAATGTCCATTAATTGACAAATAATCCAGTAGCAATGAAAAAATCATAAACAATATTTTTGCAATATGATTGATGAGTCAAACAACATGAAACAGCACCCAAACAGAATATTCAAATCCAATTAAATACTATTCAAATTCAAATGAATCCCAAACTCATCCAAACCAATTTTTGGTGACCAGTAATATTGCACTGTGATATGTGGGCCTAGTCCCATATTTTACAAAATAGTTGAAGATGCCTAACTATTACAAAACAGAAAATAGAAAAGAAATAAAAACCAGAAAAAGGAAAAACCCCACTGTTGGCTGGGCCTAAGTGCACAGTGTGCAGGCCCAGTCCAACAGCAGCCCACGTCATCTCCCTCCTCCCCGTGTCGTCTTCGCCGTGGCCGCGCGCACGCGCGTCGGTCGCGCGGCGACACGCCGGCGCCACCGACGAAACAGGGGCGTGGACGGGATAAGGGCAGCGCCCAAGCATCCCCCTGGCCTCCTCGACCACTCCTCCCCTTTCCTCTCGCGCTCCTCCTCCAGATCCGTCGCCGCCCGAGCTCCTCCATCGCCATGGCCATGCCGTAGTCGCGGCCACCGTCGTCCCCATGCCACGCCAAGCAGTCCTTCGTCTCCGCCGTCCTTGACTACCCCGTCTCCGTCCACGCGTGCGAGCAGGTGAGTTCGTCTCCGTCTGGATCGAGCCACCCCCTTTGCTGCTGTCGCCGGCGATCCCCTCCATCTCTGGCAAGCTCCTGCTGCTCCTAAACTGTCGAGGGCCTTCGGCGTGCCGCACGGTGAGCTTCCCCGTCCCCTGCTCCCCTGCATTAGCCCTTGCGCGCGCCGTAGATAGTTGCCACCATGTACGTGCTCTGCTCGCCGCCGACGAGCTCGGGGCCGTCGACGTGGCCCTTGTCACCGCCGCCTGAGGCCACGGTTGAGCTCCTGGTGCCCCCAGGAGCCCAACGAGCCTGCGCCCGAGCCTCCCCGTGCTTCCTAGCCTAGTCTTCGTCGAGCGCCCGATTGCGCCGCCGCTCGCACTCGTCGCCGGCGCCACTCCGGTGACCAAATGGTCACGGGACTGAGCCCCTTGTGCTCAATGCACCACGCCGCACCTACCTAGCACTTCCGTTTGCTGCTTAGCGCGCTACTGCCGCCGTTGCGTCGAATGCCCGAATCGCCTCGCCGCCGACGAGCCTGAAGCGCTCGACTCCGGCCACCGCAGCCTCCGCCACCACCATCAAACGCTCCGCCGTCGTCTGGCCGTTCGGAAGAGCCCGGCCGCGCTCGAAACGGCGCTCTGTACGCGAATCCCGACCGGATCCCGAGCCGCGCCGCCGCATTTGCATGCTCGTCGGCGTTTAACCGCCGACCGGCCGACGTGGCACACCTGGGGCCACCGCCTGGGTCACTGGCAAGTGGGCCCAGGGGCCCCCGCTGACCAGTTGACCAAGTCAACTGTGTTGACATGGCAACTCTAGCCACTGACCTGTGGGCCCCCCTGGTAATTAGGATAATTGCGTGATTTATTAAAATAAAATAATTAGTTAAATACTAATCTCCCATTGACAGGCTGGGCCCACTCCCCTAATTACCCCTGTTAGCTAGTTAATCTATTGTTAGCTCAAACAGAGGCTGACGTGTGGGTCCCACTGGACCCACATGTCAGGTTTGACCCAGTCAGCGCCACTGTGACTGCTGATGCAGTGCTGACATCAGCATGACGCAATAAATCCATTTTTGTGATTTAAAATAATTCCAGAAAATATTTAAAACTTCGAAAAATCATATCTTTTAAACCGTAACTCGGATCGAAAAAGTTAAAACATGAAAGTTGCTCAGAACGACGAGCCGAGTCTAATCGTGCCGTCTGTTTCGATATCGGAAGCCCCTACGTAGAAGAACTCGTAACTCCGAGCCCGATTCCGATACTGGAATAGTGTTCCCCCTCCGATAAATAAATCCCGCACTGACCCTAAAACAACTAAAATGCCTCAGGTGCATCTTTAGACGACCTTGCACTGCACGTTAGCTAGGCCGCTCTGTGCTGCATACTTTTACTGTGCATTTATATGTTTCTTCCCCCTCTTCTCTTCCGATAGACCCCGACGTCGTCGTAGCTCCCGAGGCGGGGGGGGGGGGGGGGGGGGGGGGGGGGGGGGGGGGGGGGGGGGGGGGGGGGGGGGGGGGGGGGGGGGGGGGGGGGGGGGGGGGGGGGGGGGGGGGGGGGGGGGGGGGGGGGGGGGGGGGGGGGGGGGGGGGGGGGGGGGGGGGGGGGGGGGGGGGGGGGGGGGGGGGGGGGGGGGGGGGGGGGGGGGGGGGGGGGGGGGGGGGGGGGGGGGGGGGGGGGGGGGGGGGGGGGGGGGGGGGGGGGGGGGGGGGGGGGGGGGGGGGGGGGGGGGGGGGGGGGGGGGGGGGGGGGGGGGGGGGGGGGGGGGGGGGGGGGGGGGGGGGGGGGGGGGGGGGGGGGGGGGGGGGGGGGGGGGGGGGGGGGGGGGGGGGGGGGGGGGGGGGGGGGGGGGGGGGGGGGGGGGGGGGGGGGGGGGGGGGGGGGGGGGGGGGGGGGGGGGGGGGGGGGGGGGGGGGGGGGGGGGGGGGGGGGGGGGGGGGGGGGGGGGGGGGGGGGGGGGGGGGGGGGGGGGGGGGGGGGGGGGGGGGGGGGGGGGGGGGGGGGGGGGGGGGGGGGGGGGGGGGGGGGGGGGGGGGGGGGGGGGGGGGGGGGGGGGGGGGGGGGGGGGGGGGGGGGGGGGGGGGGGGGGGGGGGGGGGGGGGGGGGGGGGGGGGGGGGGGGGGGGGGGGGGGGGGGGGGGGGGGGGGGGGGGGGGGGGGGGGGGGGGGGGGGGGGGGGGGGGGGGGGGGGGGGGGGGGGGGGGGGGGGGGGGGGGGGGGGGGGGGGGGGGGGGGGGGGGGGGGGGGGGGGGGGGGGGGGGGGGGGGGGGGGGGGGGGGGGGGGGGGGGGGGGGGGGGGGGGGGGGGGGGGGGGGGGGGGGGGGGGGGGGGGGGGGGGGGGGGGGGGGGGGGGGGGGGGGGGGGGGGGGGGGGGGGGGGGGGGGGGGGGGGGGGGGGGGGGGGGGGGGGGGGGGGGGGGGGGGGGGGGGGGGGGGGGGGGGGGGGGGGGGGGGGGGGGGGGGGGGGGGGGGGGGGGGGGGGGGGGGGGGGGGGGGGGGGGGGGGGGGGGGGGGGGGGGGGGGGGGGGGGGGGGGGGGGGGGGGGGGGGGGGGGGGGGGGGGGGGGGGGGGGGGGGGGGGGGGGGGGGGGGGGGGGGGGGGGGGGGGGGGGGGGGGGGGGGGGGGGGGGGGGGGGGGGGGGGGGGGGGGGGGGGGGGGGGGGGGGGGGGGGGGGGGGGGGGGGGGGGGGGGGGGGGGGGGGGGGGGGGGGGGGGGGGGGGGGGGGGGGGGGGGGGGGGGGGGGGGGGGGGGGGGGGGGGGGGGGGGGGGGGGGGGGGGGGGGGGGGGGGGGGGGGGGGGGGGGGGGGGGGGGGGGGGGGGGGGGGGGGGGGGGGGGGGGGGGGGGGGGGGGGGGGGGGGGGGGGGGGGGGGGGGGGGGGGGGGGGGGGGGGGGGGGGGGGGGGGGGGGGGGGGGGGGGGGGGGGGGGGGGGGGGGGGGGGGGGGGGGGGGGGGGGGGGGGGGGGGGGGGGGGGGGGGGGGGGGGGGGGGGGGGGGGGGGGGGGGGGGGGGGGGGGGGGGGGGGGGGGGGGGGGGGGGGGGGGGGGGGGGGGGGGGGGGGGGGGGGGGGGGGGGGGGGGGGGGGGGGGGGGGGGGGGGGGGGGGGGGGGGGGGGGGGGGGGGGGGGGGGGGGGGGGGGGGGGGGGGGGGGGGGGGGGGGGGGGGGGGGGGGGGGGGGGGGGGGGGGGGGGGGGGGGGGGGGGGGGGGGGGGGGGGGGGGGGGGGGGGGGGGGGGGGGGGGGGGGGGGGGGGGGGGGGGGGGGGGGGGGGGGGGGGGGGGGGGGGGGGGGGGGGGGGGGGGGGGGGGGGGGGGGGGGGGGGGGGGGGGGGGGGGGGGGGGGGGGGGGGGGGGGGGGGGGGGGGGGGGGGGGGGGGGGGGGGGGGGGGGGGGGGGGGGGGGGGGGGGGGGGGGGGGGGGGGGGGGGGGGGGGGGGGGGGGGGGGGGGGGGGGGGGGGGGGGGGGGGGGGGGGGGGGGGGGGGGGGGGGGGGGGGGGGGGGGGGGGGGGGGGGGGGGGGGGGGGGGGGGGGGGGGGGGGGGGGGGGGGGGGGGGGGGGGGGGGGGGGGGGGGGGGGGGGGGGGGGGGGGGGGGGGGGGGGGGGGGGGGGGGGGGGGGGGGGGGGGGGGGGGGGGGGGGGGGGGGGGGGGGGGGGGGGGGGGGGGGGGGGGGGGGGGGGGGGGGGGGGGGGGGGGGGGGGGGGGGGGGGGGGGGGGGGGGGGGGGGGGGGGGGGGGGGGGGGGGGGGGGGGGGGGGGGGGGGGGGGGGGGGGGGGGGGGGGGGGGGGGGGGGGGGGGGGGGGGGGGGGGGGGGGGGGGGGGGGGGGGGGGGGGGGGGGGGGGGGGGGGGGGGGGGGGGGGGGGGGGGGGGGGGGGGGGGGGGGGGGGGGGGTGAAATCAACATACTCGGGGTGTGATACCTTTGGGCCTTTAGCCATGAAGCATGTTCCAACTCCTTCATTTGGTGAGTCAAATATGTCGTAGGAGTTGGTTGTCACAAGTGCTAGACCGGCAACACCTTCATCTTGAGTATATTCGGAGTCGGAGTGATAGCTTCTCTCGGAGTGGTTGTCGGAGTCGGAGCCGGATACCCATTCACCAACATGAGCTTGATGTCTTCGTTTTGTGTAGCTCCTTGATGACTTGTCCTTTCTTTCCGAATCCTTGCTTCTCCGTGAGGGTCTTCGTTCATAACGATCATCTCTACTCCTTCTTTCTCTAGATGGTGATTCTTCTCTTCTACTTCTTCTCTTGGGAGAATCTTCTCTTCTCTTGTAGGGGGCCGTACACTCATTGGAATAGTGTCCGGGCCTTCCACAATTGTAGCAATTTCGCTCTCGACTAGAAGATCTTTTGTCATTGTAGGACCTTGACTTGGAGCTTCTCTCTTTGCTTCTACTCTTGTAGAACTTGTTGAAGTTCTTCACCATTAAGCTCAATTCTTCATTGAAGGTTTGTTTCTCACTCGATGATGTGGGGGCTTCACATGAGGCTTTGTAAGCACCACTTGATTTGTTGTGAAGTTCCTCTTTATCCTTGAGTGACATCTGGGGGGGGGGGGGGGGGGGGGGGGGGGGGGGGGGGGGGGGGGGGGGGGGGGGGGGGGGGGGGGGGGGGGGGGGGGGGGGGGGGGGGGGGGGGGGGGGGGGGGGGGGGGGGGGGGGGGGGGGGGGGGGGGGGGGGGGGGGGGGGGGGGGGGGGGGGGGGGGGGGGGGGGGGGGGGGGGGGGGGGGGGGGGGGGGGGGGGGGGGGGGGGGGGGGGGGGGGGGGGGGGGGGGGGGGGGGGGGGGGGGGGGGGGGGGGGGGGGGGGGGGGGGGGGGGGGGGGGGGGGGGGGGGGGGGGGGGGGGGGGGGGGGGGGGGGGGGGGGGGGGGGGGGGGGGGGGGGGGGGGGGGGGGGGGGGGGGGGGGGGGGGGGGGGGGGGGGGGGGGGGGGGGGGGGGGGGGGGGGGGGGGGGGGGGGGGGGGGGGGGGGGGGGGGGGGGGGGGGGGGGGGGGGGGGGGGGGGGGGGGGGGGGGGGGGGGGGGGGGGGGGGGGGGGGGGGGGGGGGGGGGGGGGGGGGGGGGGGGGGGGGGGGGGGGGGGGGGGGGGGGGGGGGGGGGGGGGGGGGGGGGGGGGGGGGGGGGGGGGGGGGGGGGGGGGGGGGGGGGGGGGGGGGGGGGGGGGGGGGGGGGGGGGGGGGGGGGGGGGGGGGGGGGGGGGGGGGGGGGGGGGGGGGGGGGGGGGGGGGGGGGGGGGGGGGGGGGGGGGGGGGGGGGGGGGGGGGGGGGGGGGGGGGGGGGGGGGGGGGGGGGGGGGGGGGGGGGGGGGGGGGGGGGGGGGGGGGGGGGGGGGGGGGGGGGGGGGGGGGGGGGGGGGGGGGGGGGGGGGGGGGGGGGGGGGGGGGGGGGGGGGGGGGGGGGGGGGGGGGGGGGGGGGGGGGGGGGGGGGGGGGGGGGGGGGGGGGGGGGGGGGGGGGGGGGGGGGGGGGGGGGGGGGGGGGGGGGGGGGGGGGGGGGGGGGGGGGGGGGGGGGGGGGGGGGGGGGGGGGGGGGGGGGGGGGGGGGGGGGGGGGGGGGGGGGGGGGGGGGGGGGGGGGGGGGGGGGGGGGGGGGGGGGGGGGGGGGGGGGGGGGGGGGGGGGGGGGGGGGGGGGGGGGGGGGGGGGGGGGGGGGGGGGGGGGGGGGGGGGGGGGGGGGGGGGGGGGGGGGGGGGGGGGGGGGGGGGGGGGGGGGGGGGGGGGGGGGGGGGGGGGGGGGGGGGGGGGGGGGGGGGGGGGGGGGGGGGGGGGGGGGGGGGGGGGGGGGGGGGGGGGGGGGGGGGGGGGGGGGGGGGGGGGGGGGGGGGGGGGGGGGGGGGGGGGGGGGGGGGGGGGGGGGGGGGGGGGGGGGGGGGGGGGGGGGGGGGGGGGGGGGGGGGGGGGGGGGGGGGGGGGGGGGGGGGGGGGGGGGGGGGGGGGGGGGGGGGGGGGGGGGGGGGGGGGGGGGGGGGGGGGGGGGGGGGGGGGGGGGGGGGGGGGGGGGGGGGGGGGGGGGGGGGGGGGGGGGGGGGGGGGGGGGGGGGGGGGGGGGGGGGGGGGGGGGGGGGGGGGGGGGGGGGGGGGGGGGGGGGGGGGGGGGGGGGGGGGGGGGGGGGGGGGGGGGGGGGGGGGGGGGGGGGGGGGGGGGGGGGGGGGGGGGGGGGGGGGGGGGGGGGGGGGGGGGGGGGGGGGGGGGGGGGGGGGGGGGGGGGGGGGGGGGGGGGGGGGGGGGGGGGGGGGGGGGGGGGGGGGGGGGGGGGGGGGGGGGGGGGGGGGGGGGGGGCTTCAAATGATAGTCTCCCCAACACTCAACTCTCTCTCACAGGATTTGGATTTCGTGGAAAGAAGATTTGAGTGGAAAGCAACTTGGGGAAGGCTAGAGATCAAGATTCATATGGTTGGAATGGAATATCTTGACCTCAACACAAGTGTAGGTGGTTCTCTCTCAGAAAATGTGTATTGGAAGTGTAGGTATGTTCTGATGGCTCTCTCCACGAATGAAGAGTGGGTGGAGGGGTATATATAGCCTCCACACAAAATCTAACCATTACACACAATTTTCCAAACTCGGTCGGACCGAATGGTTAAACTCGGTCGGACCGATTGAGCAAACCTAGTGACCGTTAGGATCTTCGGTGGGACTGAGATGCAACTCGGTAGGACCGATATGGTTAGGGTTAGGGCATAACGTAATCTCGGTGTGACCGATTACACAAACTCGGTGGGACCGATTTTGGTAATAAGCTAACCAGAGAGTTGGTCAGGTAAACTCGGTGGGACCGATTTGCTCATCTCGGTGAGACTGAAATGTTACAAAAGGGAAACAGAGAGTTTACATTGCAATCTCGGTGTGACCGATCGCTCATCTCGGTAAGACCGAAACATTACGAAGGGAAACAGAGAGATTACAATCCCATCTCGGTGAGACCGAGATCCCTATCGGTTAGACCGATTTGCCTAGGGTTTGTGGTAGTGGCTATGGCATTTGAAGCTCGGTGGTGCCGGATAGAAAGAATCGGTGGGGCCGAGTTTGACTTTTGGTTTAGGTCATATGGAGACTTCAACCCATGGAGGGTAACGGTTGCGCGAGTCCGCGGAGGGCTCCACCCAAGAAGGGTCCACGAAGAAGCAACCTTGTCTATTCCATCACGGCCGTCGCCCACGAAGGACTTGCCTCACTAGCGGTAGATCTTCATGAAGTAG